>JBBPMO010000290.1:0-31960 GCA_038090315.1 Xanthoconium stramineum | reverse complement strand
ATTTGTAAAATATAATAGTTACTTTATGGTAATAAATTATGAAAATCTGGTATGCCTATTGAAGAGTATCTACATCATTGCTTACATAAGCACTATATAATATCAAAAAAAAGGTATAAATTGGTCTACCACAACGTATATGCTATATATTGTTATATTTAATTTCTATGACTATCTGGATTTTTTATTAAAATAGCTTATATTATTGCCAGCTTGTTCCATATCATATTAGACTTTTCTAGATCAGTTTTTGTTGGCATTTGATTTCATTTGAATGTCCTTGCTTTCTATCTAACTTAGTTATATGATATTATTATTATGTGATAATTTATCAAGCATCTTTGGGTGATGCTTGCCATCCTATATTATTGTCTGTGGTCTTTATGCTTTGCATTAAAACTTTTGACATGTTTATATTTCTTAACTTAGCTTTTTTGATTCTCTTGATATATTATTTATTATTTTGCTAATATATGCCTTTAAATTTATTGAGTAGCTCTATAGGCTTGAGTGAGTGATGATTATTGTTATTTATCATGTTTGTAGTGCCTTCCAATAGCTTGATTGGATATATTGTTGTATTTATTTCAGCTAAGTAATTGTATAAGAGGTTTTATATCTTTACATTAAATACTATTGATATTTTGCCTTGGTTTTAAGTGGATTTGATGTTGTTTAAATGATGTATAATAAACTTGGTGCTGTCATTAAGTTGGCTTTATTATGAACCTTATATATGAACCTTGCATTTACATTTTTCACCTTACTACATTCCTGATATATTATATGATCACTTTTTTGATCTTATTTATGTTTCTATTGTTGATATAATTGAAATTCATAGATTGCCACCTACAACATATCAGGCTGGGGAAAAAAACATTGATTTTGGTATTGATTGATTGTGGTGTTGTTAACATACAGGATGTTGTTCAAGTATGGAATTTCCTAATGATGCTGCTAAAAGATTATTGAGAAGATGGAGGGAAAGGTGATAGGAGGTGGATGTAATTAGAAACAGATGAAAAGGACCAAGAAAAGCCAGGGCAGAGTTGAGGATCACACTTACAGAAAGGAAGGATTGGAATAAAGCAATTGGGTAAAGATTACATAATGAAAAATGAGAGG
Source organism: Xanthoconium stramineum (assembly GCA_038090315.1). NCBI lineage: Eukaryota > Fungi > Basidiomycota > Agaricomycetes > Boletales > Boletaceae > Xanthoconium > Xanthoconium stramineum. Next base: position 30,832 of record JBBPMO010000290.1, on the reverse strand, counting down.
GAAAAGGCATGTATTGCACATTTCCAGAACCACTTGAAATGCATGATACAAGAAGCAAGCATGAATGAACAAAGAGGAGCAAGAGCTGTCAAACCAGATTTTAAATGTATGATTTGGATAAGAAATGGAGGAGATTTATGAGAAATGAATGGATGGACATATAAAATGGGATGGTAAGTACACTAGGAGAGAACTTGACACAAGAGATATCAAAGGATTGAAGTGTATAATACAGTGCAGTGTTATGTGACTGATAAAACAAATGACATAATAGTAGAATGTATCGTGCATTTCAACAACATAATGAAATATGTGATACAATACATCCAAACAAAACTGGGACATAACAACAAATGTATACCATATAGCGCATTTCAAGGGGTTATTGAAATGCACAATATGGAATGTTAGCGATAGAAAAAAACAGAGGCAAAAGTGAAATGCATCAGACATTGGAGAAGGAGAAAAGTGTGATACATTAAGTTTGAAGCAAACGATGAAAACCACACTCACACATTGTATCACACATTTCAAAGGGTCCTTGAAATGCACAATGCAATGTGTATGCATATAAACAATGAGACAAAGGCACAGGGACCTGATATGGCATGGATGGAGGAAACAGATCAATTACAATGCATTGAACTACATGATGAAGGATGATTTAAATATGAAACTAACTCAAACAAGTTTGGACCGGGCCAGACATGGCAAACAACAGTGTCAATATTATGGCAGACATTGCTATGTCACACGAGGTCTAGACACAATGGTGGCAGTCAGTGATGAAACAATTGTCAGAGCTATAACTTGTGGACATCCCCACCTATCCTCAACCCTACATGCACAACCGATGAAAGGACATGACCTATGATCAAATGGCTAGAAAAAAGGAAATGTCAGCTGGGAATGGTAACAGAAAGGAGATGAGTGGGGAAAGCAAGGTGTGTTGCAAGAAAAGACTTGATGACACACACAACTGACAGAAGTGGGACGTGCAGAGTGTCACAACAACAAAGGTGAGTGACAGCACACATACCACAAGGATGTTGAGGAAGACTTACATTGTGGACAGAAAAGCAAGGTTGGGGACATGTTGCTCCTGGACGAGTGACAGAGTGGGGACAAAGGTGGAAAACTCAAGCTGGCTGTCATGAAGAAGTTGACTCTGGAAGAGAGTGCATCAAGGCAATAATCAGATGTGTGCAGCTTGATCTGATCGAAAACAAGAGTGAATTTCAATTTGGGACATGACACAACAGACCTTTGGAAAAGCAGCAGGTAAACCACTTGGTTCAGTCATTTCTGACGAAGGGTGTGGACAGGTTCTCAATCCTGAAATCAATACCATTGGTGGTGTCACCCACAGATGTCAAGATGGGAACGTACACAACAAGCTATGTCCTGAACATCGATGCAATAAAAGAGCTGCCTGTTCTTCAGCTGGAGGACGGGGCGAAAGGAAAAAGGCAACTTGTCACAGTGGGTGGGCAACATTGTGTCCACGCTGTGGAGAAGTGGGTAAAGACATTGCGTTGGCAACACAGCGAGTCAGTGAAGGAGCGGCAACATCTACAGGAGCAGGATAGTGAGGGGGTGACATTGGAGGAGATCGCAAAGGAAAACCACATGCAGAAGCTGATCTGGGACTCACTACAGCAGATGCTGGATCTTGGGGGACAATGGATGGTAGTACTTTACAATGCAGGTGAGCACCTGACAGCATTTCTCACATATTGACGTTGGACACGTGGTATCGCGCATTTGCTACCCCCCATGAGATGTGCGATGTGGGTGTAAGGGGGGGTATGATGAGTGCACTTGTCCACTTATCTGAGGTGTTGACCATGGTGACGACTGATGAATTCATGCAACAGAAATAATCACTTGGGGGCTTGGACTCCACCTCTCAGAAAACCAGAGTGACCATGTGTACAGACAGACCCCCAAAGAGGGTCTCATGCACCTTTTCAGAATGCTCAAGAAGAGCAACAAAATGTACCGCGACGTTGAGTCAAAGGAGGGAGTGACTGGTGCCCCATGCAAATGGGCTGAGCTGCTCTCACAAGACTACATCTGGGATGCAATGGAGTGACTGGAGCTGATGGGAATCCACATGTTTGATGGAACAACGGACATGAAGCTGCATTGTTTTCACAATGCGATGCTCGGGACATCAGGAGGGGTGTGTCATTCATACGATCCGACAATGGAATTGCAGGGAACTGACATATGATGGACACACGCTACAGATTCTATCATACACAATCACACAAATGGAGAACTACACCTGTCAATGTTTCAACAGTGTGGAGGTGGATGAAAAAAGGGTTGATGCACTCATTGTGGCTGGAGCTGACAGATCGGGACCTAAAGGGAAGGCAGTGCACAACAAGCTCCAAGCGATATATAGCAAGATGCAAGCTGCGGAGAAGAGCTGGAGGCAGTGAAAGGGGCTGTGTATGTGATCTCCGAATGCATGGACAACACATTTGTGCAACACCTTGGCATGATGTCGGAAGTGGAGTTGCTGTTTGGGAACCAGAGATTGCATCAGTGGAGGGAAGCAATGAGGGAGTATATGGAACAATTGATTGAGGAACTGCTGAAGGTGATTGTAACAATTGTGACAATGGACACAGATGCAAACAAGGAGAAGGAGGAGGCCCTGGGAATGTTGGAATGGTGTGTGGTGAAGGTGAAGGTGTTGAACTATATGTTCAACTTGACGGATCCGGAGAAAGCCATCAGCATTATGCCATTTGTCTCAAAAAGCGTCTACAGCCACATGGTCCGTCATCTTGATGTGATCAAGGCATCTTTGAAGGAGGTACATAGTCTCACACATTGCCAAACCTACATCACAAGGGGCCCCACCCTTTCGCACATCCCAGACACTTGTTGAAATGCATGATACTGACAATCATACTGGAGTGCCACCCACATCACACATTTTACGGGGTCCTTGAAATGTGCGATACACAGTCACACAATGCAATGCCACCTTATTGCGCATTCCATGGGGTCGTTGGAATGCGCAATCCACAGACCTCCAAACACTAAACTGATCACCTGCTTTGTTCATTTTCACACAGTTTTGTCGATGGTGGGAACCACTCATTGACATGGTCCCGGTCATCAGAAAGTACTGGACACCAGGATCTGCAAGTGCAGCCATGATCAGGGCAATACAGTGCCATCACGACACACAGGAAGGAAGCTGAGTGCAACAAGGCCATGTGTGCAATAAGTCATTTGTCCATCAAATCAATCATCCATATCTTCATACACACTCAACTTGGACATGAAATTGTTGTTCAGGTTGTCTACATGATCTGGAATGGCTATGCGTCGTTCATCAACATGGAGCTGCAGCTACAGGAGCTGTCCGTCCCTCCTCGCATCTCAGTCCAGAAGAAGCTTCTTTCTGCCTTTGGCATCAACAGCAAGGGATGTGACTCAAAGGAGCTGCACAAGGCATGTGCAGCAATGGCCAGAATTGCTGCAGAAAAGAAAAAGGGTACAACAACATCCATGAAGCTAAAGGCAAAAGGAAAGGAGAAGGAGAAGGCGAAAGGCAAACGAAAGAAGAGAGGCAAATGCACTGCATCCAACGAGCAGGAGGAGGAGGATGAGGAGGATGAGGATGTCATCATGGATGGGGATGACATGCCATGGGTGGACAGCAACAAGGAAGATGGAAGCAACAGCAACAATGAGGCCAAGGAGGAGCAGGCATGCATTCGACATGAGCAGACGATGGAGAAGCATCACACACTCATTGCAAGGCACGAGGAATGGAAGGAGATGCACACACTCTTGGTTGGCAGCAAGCTGGATGGGTGCAAGAAGAACGTCCCAGTCTTGAACTTTGCTAGAAGTCCACCCAGCTTTCGTCACACGTGGAAAAAGCTCTCATGTTTGTCAAAGGACTGCATGACTGTCCTGATGTGTGGACTCACACTTATCGACATGAGAACATGGGAGTGGAAGAACATCGCCTTGCAGTCCTTCACCCATGTCATGTGGACGTTTGCAGCAGCCATGATTGCAGAAGCCAGCACGATCATCTCATACCGACACGAGATGATATTTTGTCATCCACATGGGGGTGCAGCATCTCTTTGCATCTGCACCCAGAACACCGTCACCACTTGTTTGAGCCTGAAGGATCCAAGACAGACTGCTGAGTTGTGCCAGACGATGCTGAACGACCTCTTGGGATCAGCATCTCAGGGGTCAAAGGCTGGCCAAGGTTCCATGTTGACCAAGGGAGGCCTCCCACCCAAGGGTTGCATTATGTGGCTGGACAGCATCTATATTACCACACATGATGGTGGCGTTGCCATACACATCACAGAGGATGAGCTTGCTCACCTTGAGCAAGAGAGGGACCTCAGGGCCCAACAGCATGCCATACAAAAGGTGATCGATGCTATACAGAACTTGTGCATCACTTGGCACAACCCCACAAGCAAGGTGCACACACGTGACAACCCACCTCTCAATGCAGACGTTGCATTGGCCCTCCAAGCCCTGGTCAAAGTGAGTGCCAACCCTCATCCTTTGTGTTCATGACTGATTGCATTGTTTTTCCCCTCTCCTCACAACGTCCCTAGGTGTTGAATGTGAATGCCTACCGACAATGTGTGAAGGTGACATGCACCATGGAGTTTGACTCCAATGAAGCCCAGGTACAGCACAAACATCTCCACATCGCCATCAGATCCGAGTTGCCCCAGGAGCATGATGTGACCAGTGGGTTTTTCATAGGAGTCCCGAAGATGCTCCACCTCCTAAAGATACCAATGAAGGCACAATCCATAGGGCATCTTGAAGATCTTGTGAGGATGCTGAGTGGGTGGAGGCATGCAAGGAGAGTATCAAGTTGGCTGTGGCTGCATTCAAATTTGTGAAGCAGGCACCAAGTGAGGAGGGAAAAGGGAGTGACAATGAGGGCAGCGATGTGCAAGAAGAATATGAGGTCAAAGAGGAAGACTAAGATGGTGCTGTTGTCAGTGAGGAGAGGCCCAAACAGGTGCAACATCTCATTTGTCCTATCTTGTTCTCATGTCACTGACATCACAATACACCATCATCATCGTTCGCAGGTCTTTGACCCAGACCTGGACAATCCTGCTCTCTATGAAGCCCTTTGCTTCAACTCAAAGGGGGAGTTTATTTCAAATGTCTCTCTTCCCACAATCGAAGATGAACCACATGTTGTTGTTGGTATGTTTTCAGCTGCTCACCCACCACACCCGCATATCACACATTTCGAAGGGGTCATGAAATGCGCGATGTCCTATGCATGCTCATATTGCACGTTCTGTGGACCCCTTGATATGCACAAACCCCATCACACGGCCATGTCCCACATTCCACATGCCCTTTGAAATGCGCGATGACTTGGCCATCATGGGCCTTCTTTGTTCTCATTCTCACCTTGCCAGCCAACCATCATGCTCACATCACTTACTATCTTTTGTCATAGATGCCATCCACAACACGTCCATCACTTTCTGTCCACACCATGTCCTGGAGGGAGTCAAGAAGATTGAAGAAAGCATGCACAACCCCATTTGTGATGCCATTCACGATTACACCACGTTGGACAACAATGCGGATGACAATGATGGCGACAGAGCCCATACACCACCTCCAGTTGCCACCCAAACACACACCTCTTCTTCATGCACCCAAGACATTCAAATCTCATGAAAGCGAGACTGTGTGCCAACCACATCATCAACAGGCTCCAGGGAGGGTAAGTCAGATGAACAGCAGACCCAAAAGCTGTCCGGAACCAGAGGGTCCAGTAAGCTCTCATCTTGAACCATCCATACCTCACATCTGACCCCTGCATCACTTGCACACACACAACAGAGTGTGAAATCAAACGCAAGAAACATACCGGATCTCTTGACTATGACCCTGCCACTGCCAGTGCCAACATGGCTTCCTCGTCCACTGCCCCCACCCACACACTGCACCATGCCAACACTGTCCCCACCTTGTTCTCCCATGCTTCCTTTGTCAATGAGTCTTTGTACCAAGCCTGATTTCAACTCGCTCAGCATTTACCAATACCACCCATGTTCTTGTGGTATGTATGAGAGATCTTCCCTCTCCAATGTTACTGCATCTTTTTCTAGCACCATGTCTTCATTCTGTACTTGTTGTTTTGATGTACCATGTACCAACAACCCACATTTGTTCCTCCCTCATGTATTGATGACCCACAAAGGTTTTCTGTTGTCTGTATGCATGCCACACCATGTGATTCTTCCCTGATTGTCCATGCATGTGTGAAACATCCATATTAAGCAACCCAATATCAGACCATGCATCCTTGCCAGCCTGTTCATCTCTCATCAGATTGCCACAAGGGCCTGCAACTTGTTCAACTGCCATGATGGCGTGCACACATGTCCACGCACATCAGCCACCACTCAGTGTGCCAGGGCTGATGGTGACATCCAAACCTTGTGGTCCATGTTGGGCACATATGGTACAGCTCATTTTCCCCTTCAAATGGGACACTTAGTTTCTCTCTCACCAACATCCTCTTTGCTTTAGTGACCATTTGCTCGCTTGTTCACATGTCCTCGTGCTGCTGGCCATCTGGCCAAGGTTTCTCATCAGTTCCTGTCCTCTGGCTCAGTCAGACTGATTCGTGCTGCCTAGCACACTTGGAAATGCAGCAATCAGCTCCTGCCAACCATTCAATTCACTCTCCATGTCAGGCCTGGATCCAATGTGATCCAGGCACCTTCCCTGCCTTGGCTTTTGCTCCCATTGGCTGCTCCCTCGTCTTGGTACATATGCAATACATATTCTATTTATTCGTCTTATACATTATGATTAGGGCCATTCCAGAACATGTGCATATGCATGCACTGTGGTCCGCTTCATTCCTCATCCTCCATAGCCACCCTCTCTTGTGCTCTCTCGTTCAGTGTGCCATGTCCAACATTGAAATCATTGACGGTGATGCAGACCTTTCTGTCTTGGACAGGTGAGCACTTGTCGTGATCTTGCCCTCAAAGTCTCACGTGCTCATGCACATGGCAGACATGTGGTTGACAACAACAACAACAACAATGCCACGGATGTCCCTCTTCGTCTTTCTGTGAACAATGCATCCCATCAGCATGAAATCGAGGCAGCCATTTATGACCATGGCACAGATCTGAACAGAGATGACCATGTCGCCCTCTTCCATGGTGCCCCCATGACCCCCATCTCGTTCAGCATTCTTCAATGCATTTGGGAACGAAACAACACCAAGGGCGCCCTCTGCATCCTGTCCGCTCACCATCACTTTGAGCTCAATGGTGATCTCACCATGGACACCTCACAGGCCAACATTGTCCCCACCAGTGGTCCACATTTTCTCGACCTCATCATGTACATCGGTGATCACCATGGACTTGACACCACCCTTCCCAAAGATCGTGTTGACCATAATTGGATTTGTCATCTCAATTTCTCTGGGATGCATCATCTTTGGCCAGACAGCAAGGCCACTCGCCTTCCTTTCAGCAAACATGGTCACATGATGTGCATTGGCACCTGCAAGAAGGAGCAATTCTGGATCACGATGGTTCCAAACGAGTGGCTCATGCCCAACCATCCCTTCAATGCAAGCAGTGTTTGGCCACATCTCCCTGAGGTGGCCAGTGCTATGTTCCCGAAGCATGCCCTCATGCTCATCATGTTTTTTGTCCACATCTTTGATGAGATGCATCTGACAGACTTCACCTGCAGAGAAGAATATCCTCAGCTTCTCACTCGACACATGGTCAATGAAGCAACCAACATATTGTGAGTACAGTCCTCTGCCATCCTCTCTTGCTCGGTCATCGCACCACAATCGTTCGTGTGGTGTGATCATGCTTTTAAGGGGGTCCTTGAAATGTGCGATACAATGTCCTGCTTGACCATATTCTACTCCTGTCTTTTTTGGTCTTGTCACTCATGCCTGTTCACTACCATTAGTCACAGGCATGGCAAGGCCTCCTGGGACATCAACCTTCACATTGTCGACCTGAAAATCATCCACAAACACTTTGTTGATGGGTGGAAGGACTGGGTAGCTGAAGCACCTCCCTCCTGGAAGGCAGACCAGTTCCTTCTCAACAACACTCCCATCATGGTCACCATGTGACACGGCACACATCCCTCACATCTGACATCAATCTTTTTCTCTCAGCTTCATGGATGTGGAAGAATGGGAAGACCTCCCCAGAGCAGAGGTCGCCGCCAAACACCCTGTCATGTATGACTCTTACAAGCCTGACATGTGTCAACAGATTGACCTTTGCAGGTATCTGTCTGTGAATCAGTTTGACGCTGTCCTGCATGCATACGACAAGGACGGATTTTGCATCATCTGCCAAAAGATCGTGTCTTATTGGTCCACTGGTGCACTGTTGGACCTTTTGCTTGTTCACATGCTGTTTCAAAGCCACGAAGATGATTGTACCCCATATATCCCCTTGCCTTCATGAGAAACCTGGGCAACTTGCAGGCAAACAGCGTCATTGTTACAATCGACTACTTGGATGGTACCTCTTTTCTCCTATGTCGCTCTTATCATCGTATGCTTCCCTTAGGTCTTTGCCAATACCTGGAGGACTGGTATGTATTCACCCTTGGTCCCCAGCACTTTTCCCTTGCGCCCTTTCCTCAGGACGCCCCCACCCCTGTTCCCTTACTCCTCTTCCCTTCCTGAGTGGGGTGGGATTCATCTTTGACCATCGTCATATTCATCGCCTTCGTGATCCTTGCAGACAGTATTATCTCCACTAGGCAGTTCTCTCGTACTGCCTCGTATTCCTCATGACTCGATTTAGTTCTACGACATTCTATCATGTTCCTTGATGACATGTCCTGTAGTACTTATACCGCTCTGCCGCCATGTATATTTCTTACGCTTATTCTATGCAATACAAGGTATCTTGTCGCGTCCAAGTCTTGCCTTGAACTCCCTAAGTCCTTCGCGATCCAGAAGCCCTACTTAGTCTTCTCAACGGACGTTGCGTCTCTTCGTGAGCACCTCCCGTTGATTAGACCACACAGGCTGCTCCCTAGTTGATGAATATCTTTCGCGTAACAAAAGAATAAGCGTGCTCATAGTCCCTCCTATTCAGGAGTAGGACCAATCCCTTGTAGCCAACATATCCGGCCGAAGACCCAGAATCAGTCGGGACCCTGACGACATTAACCCAGACCCTAGCCCCAGCAACCCCCTAGACCTAGCCACTACCCCCTTGACCTCTAGCTCCGCGTTACCTACATACAGACCCACTGCGATTCACCCAGCTACCCTAGTATCCCCAGCAACCAACCCAGTCACAGCGAACCCCATGCCCTCCCAGAATCCAGGCACCACGACAGCAACCCCATCTGAAATTAAAACTGCTCTTCCTGCTCCGTTCTCTGGAAACACCTCCGAAGCGTCAAGATGGCTAAAGGCCATGGACACTTACTTCCTGATTAATCCTGGCGTCTACTTCTCGGATGAGCTTAAACTCGCCCTCATCCTTAGCAAAATGGGAACGGGAAAGGGCATCACCTTTTCCGAGAAGTGGTATGACAAATTAAAAAGCACCATGCTCAAACCCGAGGACAAGACCCTCGCGAAATTTGTTGAGGACTACAACGAAAATTTCAACCCTCTCAACACCAAAGTACGGGCAAGACAAGACTTAGCCAACCTCATCCAAAGACCAGGAAAGGATGAAGACGGAACCCCCAATGACGGGTTCCAGGAATATCTCAACAACTTCGAGAATCTCGCCACAAAGGCGCAGTTCGAAGACAAACTCACCGCCATCACCCAGTTCTCCATGGGGCTTGACCGACAAATCTCCACCATGATCTTGTCCATGCAAGACCCACCCGACTCTCTGGAAGGGTGGATTACGAAAGCGAAGACCTTCCATAACCAGAAACTGTGCATCGACGAGATCAGAAGAGGGGCTCGACCCTCCAACTTCAGAACCCCAAACTCCTCCTCAACTCGAACTCCTCCTGACCCAAACGCCATGGAAGTCGACACCATCCGACTCAAGAAACTTTCCCCCCAGGAACACGCAAAATGCATGAGGGAGGGAAGGTGTTTCCAATGCAGATAGACTGGCCATGACGCCAGGAACTGCAGAACCAAGACGAATCCCACTCCAGGCCCTTCCCGACCTCCCCAACAGATCCTTCATACAGAAGAGACCCCAGTCACACCCCCTGTCGCAAAACCCAAGTCCTCCCCTTTTGCTGAGTACGCACATTCCCTTGGAAAAACCGAGGAAGAACTTCTCCAAACCCTGAAACTCTGTTATGAAGACCAAGACGAAGAAGTCAAAGTGGCCGAAACCTTCGAAGAGTTACAGGATTTTTGAGAAGGGAAGATGTTTCGATGTCATCTTCCCAAGTGAACCATGTATTTACTGCCCTCCTGAATGAAAGAACTTTATGCATCCCCGTAAAAATCTCAGTAAACAATCAAATCATCGAAACCACCGCCATTATTGACTGTGGCGCAACCGGAAGCTTCATAGACCCAGAACTAATAGCCCTGGCAAAATTCCCTCTTTGCAAACTAGACAGACAAGTCAAAGCATACAACGTGGATGGAACGACCAACTCTAAAGGCAACATTGTCTGGGAGACCAACGCTGATCTCTTATTCCCCAAACATCGGGAGACCGTCAAACTCATGGTCCTGAATCTAGGACGAAAACAGATCATACTAGGTATGCCTTGGCTCAAGAAATGGAATCCCATCATCGACTGGGTGGCCAAGCGAATTTCCATCCCCAGACCCATCGACAGAAGGGACATTGTGCCTCTTCATAAGTGCCTCCCCTCCTGGACCGACTCCCTGGTTCCCCAAAGATATATCTTACGATGGTTGGGAATGGATGCTGATCTCAAGACTGCCCGTTGCCTCAAAAAGAGAGAAGCCTGGCTTTCGGGAGAGACTATAGGAAAGGTCACCATTTCAACTCAGATTGCCCAAGAAACCAAGACAACGGAAACGGTCCTTCCCGAGTGGTGCAAAGACTTTGAAGACGTCTTTTCAGAAAAGTCTCATGAAAAACTTCCCCCTCATCGCCTGTATGATCACGTCATCGATCTAAAACCTAACTTCACCCCGAAAATCGCCAAGGTATACCCCTTAAACCCCCTTGAAATGGAGACATGCAAATCATTTGTCAAAGAGCATTTGAAAACGGGCCGTATAATTCCCTCCAAATCTCCTCAAGCATCCCCGTTCTTCTTCGTCCCAAAGAAAGACAGTACCCTTTGTCCTTGCCAAGACTATCGTTACCTCAACTCTTTCACTATCCAAAATGCCTATCCCCTACCCCTCATCCCAGAACTCATCGACGACATGAAGGATTCCACCCTCTTCACCAAATTCGATATACGATGGGGATATAATAATATTCAGCTGAGAGAAGAGGATCAATGGAAAGCGGCCTTCATTACCCTGCTTGGACTTTTCAAACCGACAGTCATGTTCTTTGGCTTCTCCAATGCACCCCCCACCTTTCAAGCATTCATGAACCACATTTGCGCAGACATGATCGCAGAAAAATGGCTAAAGGTTTACATGGACGACATGGGTATTCATACCAAAGACGACCTTGCTCTTCACCATGAACAAACCCAACGGGTTCTTCAACAACTTCGAGAACATGGCTTAACCGTCAAATTATCCAAGACGGTGTTCGACGCACCTAAAATGGAGTTCTTAGGGATGATCATCGGACAAGGAAAAGTAGAGATGGATAACAAGAAGCTTGAGGCGATCGAGAAGTGGAAACCCCCCACCACGGTAAAGGGAATCCACTCATTTACTGGATTTGTGAACTTCTATAGGAAGTTCATCCCTGTTACGTTTAGGCCTGGTTACTAGCCGTTTGTCGTATACCGGGAGTGTCCTTTAAGTAATCTCCGGTTGGATCCGTATTGAGAGTGTCGTTCAAGTAATCCTTGATGTGTAGGGAGTGTCCTTGAGTAATCTCCTACCGGATGTGGTTCGTGCTGAGTAGAGTATCCTAGGAAGGATCTCACGAAGAGTCGCAACGTCCTAAGAGAGCCGTTCCGGGTAAGGGAAGGCTTCAGACAAGAAGGTCTCAAGGCGAACCTTGGAAGACTAGAAACCAGGCTGAATTGCGTAGAACTAGCTAAGGAACAAACAAGAGGTCAAGTGACCTTATATAGTACAGAGCGGAGAGAGAATCGGAGCTCTAAGTAGGGTTCAGGGTAGGCTACCACATCGCTGAACCAATAGGAGAAAGAGATGGAGAATCGTACGATGTAGAAAGGGGAAACGGAGCGGGGGTCCGGTGCTGCATAGCGGATGCGGAACAGCTGCGGAGACTAAAGAGGAAAACATACAAGGAACTAAATGGAGACCAGTGGACCGAAGGACCGGTGGAAGAGCAGAACGGATCAAGACAAGAATGGTGAAACAAGAAGACGCATCTAATATTGGAACGGAGTTCTGCTTAGGGGAACGAGGAGTTGGGGGTGAATGCGGACAGATCCGGGTACCGGTCCGGTGAGGTGAGGAAGTCTTCGATAGAGAGATAGGGTGATCTATCGGGAGAGAGGAAAATGTAGGGTATATCATGTAGGGGCACGAATTCCGTAACAATCCCTAACTTCTCCAACATCGTCACACCCCTCAACCTACTTACCAGAAAGAACAAACCCTGGAGCTGGACCCCACTTCAACAAAATGCGTTTGATGAACTAAAACACATCTTCTCCTCCGCTCCCGTACTCCAGATCCCCAACGTCTCTCGACCTTTCTCCATCATGACCGATGCATCCCTCCTCGCTGCTGGAGCCATCCTCCTTCAAACTGATGCCAACCAAGACTTACACCCTTGCGCCTACTTTTCCCGAACTTTCACCCTGGCCCAGCGAAACTACGACATCTATGACCGAGAACTCTTGGCGGTTATCCTTGCGCTTGAAAAGTGGCACCAATACTTACAGGGAACCCAACACCCCGTAACCATCATTACCGACCATAAAAACCTGTCTTATGTCAAGGACCCTCGCAAATTATCCAGATGGCAAGCCCGATGGTCCCTATTCCTACAGGACTTCAACATTATCTGGCAAGTCACTCCCGGGTCAAAAATGGCTCCTGCGGATGCACTTTCCCAACGGGACCTAGTTGACACTTCCAGTGACAACACCAACGCCGCCATTTGTCCTGAACCCGCAATAATCGGAGCTCTCAACCTCTCCCTTGCACGACATATCCAAACCTCCTCTTCTTCCGACCCACTAGTCCTGCGAGCCATCAAAAACCTACATGCCAACACCCCACTATTCCCGAGATCCTCCATAAAAGACTGGACATACAAAGGAGGACACCTCTATTATAAAGGAAGAATGTATATTCCTCCCAACGCACGCCACGCCCTTGTCTCCTCCCTCCACTCCTCCTCAACCCTGGGACATGCCAGAAGGTTCTGCACCAAGACTTTCCTAGAATGGGACTTTTGGTGGCCGGGACTTTCTACATACATTAACCGATTCATCGAAGGATGTGCCACCTGCCAACAAAACAAGGTAAACACCCATCCTACTCGACCACCACTAGCCCCGATTCCCTCATCTTCGTCCCTACCCTTCAAACAACTCTCCGTCGACCTCGTCACTGACCTTCCCAAAATATGTGACAAGGACTCTATAATGGTTGTGGTCGACCACGGTCTTATGAAGGGGGTGATCATTATCCCATGTTCCAAAACCATTGACGCGGCAGGAGTAGCCAATCTCTTTTTCTCCCACGTTTTCAAACGATTCGGTCTACATGACTCCGTAATATCTGACAGAGGACCCCAGTTTGCCTCCGCTTTCGCTAGAGAACTAGCCAGACTCCTCCTGTACGACGTCAAACTCTCCACGGCATATCACCCCCAGACCGACGGTCAAACCGAACGCACCAATCAGGAAATCGAAACCTACCTTCGCATCTTTTGTGTGAACAACCCCAAAAGCTGGCTTGATTTCCTCCCTACCGCCGAATTCCAACATAACTCCGCCCCTCACCACTCCACCAAAGTATCCCCGTTTAACCTCATGCTCATATACGAACCCCGGGCATACCCCCCTCTGGGAAAGACATTTTTACCCGCACTAGAAAACAGGTTACTTTCCCTCCAAGAAGCAAGAAAGGAAGCCCTGGCCGCTCACGAAACCGCTCAACGTATCATGAGAGAGTGGAATTTCAGAACGTTCTTGCCCTGGAAAGTAGGAAATAAGGTTTGGTTAGAAACCTCCAACCTCCGCCTACAATACCCGTGTAGGAAACTCTCTCCCAAACGCCTAGGACCCTTCGAGATCACCCAAGTCCTATCTCCACTCGTGTATCGCCTCAAGTTGCCATCCACATGGAAAATTCACAATACCTTCCATGCCGGCCTTCTCTCCCTGTTCAAACAGACTGACACACATGGTCCCAGCTTCTCCGCCCTGCCACCGACCCTGATCAGATCAGAAGAAGAATACGAAGTGGAAACCATCATCTTCCACAGGGGCTCCCCTGGCCAAAGAAGGTACCTGACCACATGGAGAGGCTATCCTTCATCAGAAAACACCTGGGAACCCGAATCCAATCTCCGACACGCACCGGAAATACTCAGAGACTATAAATGGACCCATTCCCTTCGGTACTTAAACACAACGCCCTCATGCCTCACTCCGGCCAACAAAAACAAAGAAGACCCCAAAGAAAGTTGAACCTCCCCCCTTTCATTGGACCTACATCCCGTGGAAACTCAGTCTTACCGTCCATCAACTTGACTTCTTACACCACCACAAACTCGACTTGGATCACGCCCACACCCATTCTCACTTCTGCAGGGAAACAGGTTGCCCTATCCACAACTGATATCTCAGGATGAGACATCTCTTCGTAAGTACCCCCCTGAATGCACCCGGTTTGGATTCCTCCTCTCTGCTACGCCAGTCTAGTATTCTGCTTCACTCTCTTCTCCACCTCCTACTACGTCTATACCAAATGCCACTACCTACAGGATAATCCTCTGGTACATGCAAATTTTCTTGCTTGACCCTGAAGAATACATCCCCCATGTTATCGATCTCCTCCTCCCAGTCCTCTCCGTTGTCCTCTGCTTCTTCCGAATTCTTGTTCTTAGACTCCTCACCTGTTTATCCTTGTATACTACCTACGCCCATTACCTACACCCTCTACATCGCCGTTATCACCAACGCCCCTGTCCTCTACGAAATCAAAAAACTCCCCTTCTATAAGTTGGACGCCATTTCCCAGGAACTAGTTCATCTCCTCCATGATGCACTACGGCTCCAGTCCTACTACCCGCTATCCACTTCTGAACCGGACCAAGCCCTGCTTCTCATCACTGGTGAATTAGTCCAACGTACTCTGAACACTCTTCATCTGCACAGTTTCCACTCCTACATTACGTGTCTCCCGCCCAAGGTACTCCTCCCGGTCTTCAAACCTATCTTTCGTTCCTTGTCCCCCTATGAATGAGAAAGATATCAGGAGATTATTACCTCCGAACCATGTGAACCGGTTACGGAAGTCACTTTGCAACCCCTTCCTGTACGCGCACCTTCCTCGTGGTCCTCCTGTTCTTCAGCCAGTCCCATCACGCCCTCTTTGGCGTCTCGCATCTCCTCCAGACCTGCCTCTCCTACCGAAACTCTTGTACCCGAGTCCGGATTCTCTCAGGAAAATGCCCTTCTTCACAGTGCTGCCACGCACGTTACCTCGGAAGGTAGACGCCTCATCTCGTCCCCCACTCAGACCTTACCCCGTGTGTTTCTTAAGCCCCCCACCACGCCAAGCACCCAGTGCTTTCTTTGCCACAATAAAGGTCACTACTGCAAGAACTGCCCATCCTACCAATGCCCTCACTGCCACAAGGTGGCTCCTGGACATCCTTCACATCTGTGCCTGCGGACGCGCTGCACCTTTTGTAAGCATTGGGGACATTCCGACCGAGTATGCCCACACCGAGTGTGCAGAGATTGTGATCAACCAGGGCACATTGCAGATGACTGTCCGTTTTCGAACCTCACCCTGGAACAGGCCGCCCACATCTACGGAGATGGAATACCTTTGTAGCTCCTTAAGAAGGGAGTCTATCATTCTCGAGCCTGGAGCTCAAGTGTACGAGAGGGGTAATGTTACAATCGACTACTTGGACGGTACCTCTTTTCTCCTATGTCGCTCTTATCGTTGTATGCTTCCCTTAGGTCTTTGCCAATACCTGGAGGACTGGTATGTATTCACCCTTGGTCCCCAGCACTTTTCCCTCGTGCCCTTTCCTCAGGACACCCCCACCCCTGTTCCCTTACTCCTCTTCCCTTCCTGAGTGGGGTGGGATTCATCTTTGACCATCGTCATATTCATCGCCTTCGTGATCCTTGTGGACAGTATTATCTCCACTAGGCAGTTCTCTCATACTGCCTCGTATTCCTCATGACTCACTTTAGTTCTACGACATTCTATCATGTTCCTTGATGACATGTCCCATAGTACTTATACCGCTCTGCCGCCATGTATATTTCTTACGCTTATTCTATGCAATACAAGGTATCTTGTCGCGTCCAAGTCTTGCCTTGAACTCCCTAAGTCCTTCGCTCTCGCTTCACGATCCAGAAGCCCTACTTAGTCTTCTCAACAGACGTTGCAGCTCTTCGTGAGCACCTCCCGTTGATTAGACCACACAGGCTGCTCCCTAGTCAACGAACATCTTTCGCGTAACAGTCATCATGCCATTCAGATGCAGGATGGACATCATCAATGCAAAGCTACAAGGCTCCATGGACAAATAGGAACAAGAAGGCCAAGAAGGATGTGAAGGATGAGGTGGTGGACATCGCCATGTATGCCAACACCATCATGGTCTCACAAAGCCTGGCCTATATTCAGACAGCGAGCGCAACTTGATTGACTCAGAGGATGTCTGCAGTGAGGAGTCAGATGACAATTCCACAGATGCAGACATGCCTGAAAGGCAGCAGCAACCTCCTTCAGCCCCTCTCCTTGAACTAGTCTGTTCGCAGATTTACAATGCCATCTCACATCAGCTATGCAACGCAGCCAAGTTTCACAAAGCTCAACTTGGTCTCATCACCACATTGCTTGTGGGCACCACTGCCACCTTGTTTGCTTCAAGGAACAGATGGAAAAGAAACCTTGATCACTGTTGGGGCAATCTTCTGCACCTTCACTGTGCACAAAAGATCACAGGGCCTAGGCAACCACAGTGCATGCGATTTGAGCACACATATCATCTGGACGTGCAGTGCCTTTCACAGAGAAAACATAGTGGCAAGTGAGTTTTCCCATTGTCACTTGGACACATGGATGACAATTATGTCAAGTTTCATTTCAGCATCGTTTACATGGAGGTGATAGCACCCTTGAGCAAATCATGGTTGCATTCCACCATTCTCACTGCAATTAAAGAGACCTGCATTGTGCTGATGAAGGATATGAGTGGCTCAACTCCACATTCTCAAGAGGTGGTTGGAGGGGCCTGTTTCTTGTGCTTCCTTGCTGGCCATGCAGGTCAAAATGTTGTTCAATGATGTGCATTCGTTTGTGGAGAAGTGTGCAACCAGACCTCCATTCTTAAAGTGTGCTCACAAGATTCACAAAGACAAGTTTGACTTTATACTGGAGTTCACTGGTGCATCCATTCTTCCAATCCAAATCAGAAATGTGATGAGTCAGGTAATTGAACACATTAGCATTGACAAGATGGCCAGAATTTGGAAAACAATCATATACACCATCAGCCACGACCTGCTTGTGTTGGAGGTGAATACAGTTGTGGTCATATTCAAGGAGTGTGGTTCACACACCATCTATCCAAGGAAGATGGGAAAGCATAGCCCCCCCATGTGGCCCTGGGGGATTGAATTTAGTGCTTGTGGTACACTGAGCTGCATTTGAAGGCCAAGGGACTTCTTCATTCAGAATGATGGATATGATGTCCACATTATTTGCAGGTTCTGCAGTTGGAAATCAGACTGGGTGAAGGAAAAAGATTGGCAGACCATGTGTTTAAAATTGATAGAATCCTTCCCAACATCTTTTGACATATCTATCCAGGATTGTCATCTTTGCAAAACCTGTTTGTAGAGGTGATGCAGAGGAAGGAAATGCAAACCTCAGGAATAAGAGGCAGGTAGGATGCTGGGTGAGGATGAGCAGCAGAGTGCATGTATATACATTCAACATTAGATGGGTTATGGGCTGATGTTATCAAAGATTGCAGTTGCCACTCAAGGCATTTGCTGCATAATGGCAATGTATCTCTGTCACTTGACACAAGTATGCCAAAAGTGTGTGAGGACAATGCAGGTGAGGATGGTAGGTCAAAAGACAAAGTGATTGACATTGAGGGCATCTCCCCTCATGCCACTGTGAGCCCAACTAGTCACCAATGTAAATTTCTATTCAAGATGCCTTTAACAGCTAGACCAGCCAACTGCAACTTTAGGAGCTTCTATATATGCCCAGCTCAATAAAGTCAGTCCACCAGGTGTGGACATTTGGCGCAAATACATGCTTGACCACAGTCACATCCTCTGATTGTTCTATTCCTGTGTGATGATCTTATATATCCCATTGCTTGTTTGTGCTGCCAGCACTGGCTTGTTTTGCATATATCCAATGGTCAGATTTCAAATCATTTTGACTAGCTGTGCTGCCTCCTTTCCTTTCATTCCAATTGCATTTGATGCCACAAACAACCTTTTGGCACCTCCAATTACTCTTGATGCTTTCCAGTTTTGCTTCCTTGCCCTCTAATCTTCCTCTAAATCAACATACCAAGCTCACTTAGATGACATGCTCACCTTCTTTGTTTCTGGAATGCAACTATGAATTCCACCAGTGAACATGGGAAACATTTGCCATTTTCAAACTTTGACCAAGGGCCAAAGCTGATCCCTCTTGAATGCATGATTGTTGAGTGCATATTAGGGTTGCCTTCCATGGCACCTAGCAAATTCATGAGTGGAGATACCTTACCTTCCTTTTATCATTCCAGATCAACCATTTTTGCACCCTGTTGTTGCCTGGCATTTTGTCTATTCCAACCTCTTCTCTAGCTTGGTCCCCAGTTTATTCAGCAAGCAATGTGTGTGCTGGGTTGGGCAAGCTGTCCACTGGCACTCCCTTACTTGCTAGTGCAGTGAGGTTGCTCGCATTCATCATTGTAAATGAATAGTTGAGAAAACATTGTACCAGTGGACACGTCAAGGCAGAGTTGTTTGCCATTCCCCAACCAGGTGAGGGAGTTGTTGAGTGAGTAAATGACTCTAACTGGGACATCAATGCCACTTCCACTTCAGGGGATTTTTCGAGAGCCACTGCTGGTCAATCATATTCACAACACACATTCAAGTGCAATTGCTCACATCTTACCACCACCATCCCCATTTGTGCTGCTGCTGGTTGACCCACTTGGGTCATTCATTCAAGTGCAATCGCTACCACTTACCAATTTCTGTCAATTTGAGCATAATTGCTTGCTCCTTTTGCCCAATCTTTGCCCTGTTTGTGCAAGTGTGGTTCCTCAACACTCACCATGGTTACAACCTCCCTTCATGCTGAACCCTCCACCCTCCATAAGGTAGGGTCTGCACAGTTCCAGCCAATGTCACATGAAAAAGTTTAATAAGGAGCATAGATTCACAATCAAATTATAGAGAACAGCAGTGAGTATTCTAGTATCTATGCTCAATAGTTGACACCTATATGCAGGTTGTATAGGTTTGGGTTTTCAATGAAGGCAAAATGTTGAATTGATATTCAAGAAACTGAAGTCTGTGCATTGTGGCTGATTAGCTTGAGTATGCTATGGCACCAGGCCATATTGTTGCCATATTGCTTGTAAGCAGGGATCTGAATGGCAGGGTCTCTCAATGGCTATAACTTGAATCTCCATAAAAATGCTGAGTTGGGGATGCTTGCCAAGGGCAGTGCAATGCATTATGATTTTAGTCAAAAGGCAGTTTGCAAGTATAAAGGGCACAGTGTGATGGAGATGGTGCCAGTGCACTTGCATCATATTGGAATACTATGTTTAAAATATAGCCAAAGGTAAGTCACATGGCCTGGATTACCACATCTAAAATATTGTATTTGTGTTGTAAGCTCAGACTCATTCACATAATTTGTCCAGTAGTGATTACTTCTTGGCATAGAGGCCAACTGGTCTATGGAACCCTGCAGGTCATGTTTATCAGCAATGAAAGTAGGTCACACACAAGATCAAACACACCTCCTTCCCTGGTATACCCAGATGTTGAGGTGATCCAAACCCAGATTTCTCCAGAAGTGCAGGGAAATCTTCTGGATGCAATTGAAGGTGTCTTGCATTCTTTCTCAGTTTCAGATCCATGCAGCATGCCTTGGCATATGTCTCCCAAGCTTGTGGCTCCATGATAAAAGCACAGCCTGGTTTTAACATGTGGTGTATGTGACAGAAAAATGTGGCGACCCCTTCATTGCCATGATTAAGATGAATCCATTTTGTGATAGAGAACTTGCAGCAAATGCACATGTCAATATTGATGGAAGTTCCAGGCAATGGAAGGATGGATGCAATTGCAATGTCATAGGTGACTTTGTCAGCAGTGTAGTCTTTGGTGACCCAATCTGTTGTCTGCAAGGTGGCATTGCATGGAAAGAGTCCCATGTAATGATTTCCGTTAACTTGTTAAATTACGAGTACTGGATCATTGGTGACAGAAGGTTCCTGGTCTCCCGTAAATGTACCAAAAACATGGGAGACTTGATCACTCAGTGGCGGTCATCTATGGTCAAGGCGTTCCTTAATTACGATAACAACTCCACCAGTCTCATTATCGCACAGGCTGCACAGGAATACGTGGAGTACGATCATGCAGAAATGCTAAAGTCCCGCCAGGAGGCAATGAATGCTTGGATGGAAGAGCATCATATTCCAGGAATGAAAGATGCACTTGATTTCTCTATCAAGAATCATGGTCAACTACCAATCCAGCAACAGCTGACGTTGACGGAAGCGTGGTCACGTAGTAACGTGTCATAGTTTCATTACCGCATATGCACGTGAAGATGTACTAGCCTAAGATCGGCTATTGCACAGAAAACACTGTATATACTTCGGCTTAAGCTATCCCCCGCCGGGGCTAGGAAGTTAGACAAATGGACATGGATTCTCATGATAACCAAGCAGACAGATAGGTACTTCTGTCACTCCCACTGTCTCAACGACCCTGCATCACCCACTGGAGGATAAAGGAAAACAACGTTAGTACGTGTGAACCCCGTTCCCAAGCAAAACACATCCAAACAAACATATCCTTAACAAGGAAAGCAGTAATTAACTGTCATTCTCACACTCATGGGAATGAACTTTAAATGACATGAGAAAATGACTAATCTTTTAATCTCCACTGTGCTTCTTTAATAAGCAGTTACAAATCATTGATATGATTGGTAATGATTTGTCATAGGGCTTATAAAGATACCAGGAACAGTCTCACAACTGTGTGAACACGATTAGTAATCATACCTGGCTGCCTAGTATATATAGAGTTGAAAACTGATGAGTTCAAGTAACAAATTCCCCCTCCTGTCTTTGTTATTCAGAAGGGAATTTTTCGATTCTTCTCATCACCACATTAGCTAGTCCTTTGCCACCCCCCCAACTTCGGACCACATGACCCAGTCAGAGATGCAGAACACCAATTGGACCATCTGTCCATGAAGGATGGTCAATGCATCAACAAATATGTTGTCGAATTCAACTGGATCACTTCACAGGTCCAGGGTTACAGAGAAGGTGCCCTCCGGCACCACTTTTACAATGGTCTCCCTGATCGAATCAAGGATGAGATCTCTCGAGTCGGAAAACCCACAACTCTCTACAAACTCCATACCCTCATCCAGGCTATTGACATGCACTATTGGGAGTGCAAGTCTGAAGTTAACCGACAGGTGAAACCTTCCAACAACTCCTCTGCCACATCCTCCAGGTCCTCCGACAAACCCTCCACATCCTCCTCCTCCGGGAACAATTCCGGCTCCTCCAAGGACTCCAATGAGTCCAAAGGGAAGACCACCAACACCTCCGCCCCCAAGTCTGACATCTCGTCAAAGTTGGGCAAAGATGGCAAGCTTACTGCTAAAGAGCGAAAGCGCCACTTTGACAACAAGCTCTGTATGTTCTGTGGAAATGCAGGACATATGGCAAAAGACTGCCCTAAGTCTTCCTCTAGGGCATCCAAGGGTCGTGCTACCATGACCAAAACTCTGGAAGCTAAACCGGATGTCTCTTCTGAGACAAAAAATTAGTCTGCAACCTCCACAACTCCGCACGAATTGGAGGTTGCATTGACACCAACCATGCACTCAAGGAGGTTTGTCTCAATGCGTCCACTCTTTTAGACCCCAAATCACTTATACCTTCTGTCTCTCTCATAGGTTACAATACTCCATCCTTCTCCACACTTGTAGACTCTGGTTCCTCCGACTGTTTCATAGATACCACCTTCATTAATGAAAACTCCCTTCACCCTTATTCCATACCTCCACTCCAACTCTGCCTCTTTGACAGAACAACCAACTCCACCATCACTCAAGCTATTGACCTTTCTATCTGCTTCTCTACTGGTGATATCACTCCAACAACATTTTATGTCACTCTGTTGGATGAATCCTGTTCTCTTGTTCTAGAACACAACTGGCTTACCCTGCACAATCTGTTGATTGATTGGGTTTCGAGCAGTATCTCATTCCATGCACCTGAACAGACCATGCCAGCAACTCCGAGCTCTCCTTTGCAGCCTCCGGACTTACCTCCTCTGGCTGACACTACACCATCAGATATTCACCATTTCTCTGACCACAAGCCAGACCACATCACGATTATCAGTGCTCCTGCTTTTGCACTAGCCTCTCGCCTTGAAGGTTCTACTCAATTCAGCTTGCAGCTCCAACCCAAGGAAACCACTCTTCGTTCCACTTCCACCACCTCCGAGCCTGCAGATCTCTCCGGAGTTCCTCCGGAATACCATGACTTCGCAGATGTCTTCAGCAAGAGCAAGGCTTCACAATTTGCTCCCCATCGTGAACATGATCTAAAGATCAACTTGGAAGAAGGAACCTCTCCACCATTGGGTTGCACCTACTCCCTTTCTACCTCCGAGCTTGAATCCCTCTGGACATTCCTTGATGAACACCTAGCCAACAGTTTCATCCGCCCCTCTTCCTCCACTCATGCTGCTCCAGTCCTTTTCGTTTGCAAAAAGGATGGTACCCTCCACCTTTGCATAGACTTCAGAGGACTCAACAAGATCATGAAGAAAGGCTGCTACCCACTTCCATGTATCTCCGACCTCCTAGATGCTCCAAGCCGTGCCAAGATCTACACCAAGATCGACCTCTGACATGCGTACCATTTGGTCTGCATCACCGGAGGTGACAAATGGAAGACTTCCTTCTGCACACGCTATGGCTCTTATGAATGGCTAGTCATGCCATTTGGTCTAACCAATGCCCCTGCTGTGTTCCAGCAGTTCATCAACACTGTCTTCACTGATCTATTAGATGTTTGCATCATAGTCTACCTGGACGATATCCTCATTTACTCCAAGGATAAGGCTTCCCACAGGGAGCACATCCGAGAAGTGCTCCAACACCTCTGCAAACACAGACTTTACACCAAACCCAAGAAATGTGAATTCCATACAGACTCAACTGAGTACCTCAGATATTGCCTCTCACCCTCCGGACTTACCATGTCCAAAGTGAAAGTGCAAGCCATCCAAGACTGGCCTAAGCCTTGGAAGGTCAAGGATATACAATCCTTCCTTGGTTTTGCCAACTTCTACTGCCACTTCATCTTCAACTACTCAGAAATCACCATTCCTTTAACCTGCCTCACCCACAAGGATACTCCTTGGAACTTCTCTGATGATTGTTGCTCAGCCTTCCAGCATCTTAAAGATGCCTTCACCTCTGCTCCAATCCTCACCCACTACATTCTGGATGCTCCGCTTCTGGTTGAGACTGATGCTTCTGACTATGCCATTGCTGGAATTCTTTCCATCTGCTGCCTGGATGAAGAACTCTGGCTGGTTGTGTTCTTCTCCCAGACCATGACAGCTCTGGAATTTAACTATGACACCCATGACAAGGAACTCCTCACTATACATGAGAGTTTCCAAGCATGGCGACATTATCTAGAAGGCTCCGCAACTCCAATCAACATCGTCACTGACCACAAGAACCTAGAGTATTTTACAGGTACCAAGATTCTGACTTGCCAGCAAGCCCACTGGTTGGAATTCCTATGCCAATCCAACCTCATTGTCTGGTTCAGACCTAGATGACTTGGTGCAAAACCGGATGCCCTGACTAGATGCTGGGACGTCTACCCCAAAGAGGGGGATAGGGACTATGCTCACATCAACCCACATTACTTTCGACCCATCTTTACCCAGGAGCAACTTGCGTTGTCCCTAAGAGCTACATACCTCGCTGCTCCAGTTCTCCAAGCAAGCACAATGTACAATGCCGAGCAACTCCACAATGACATCTTATCTGCACTTTCCTCCAACTCATTGGCTTCCATACACCTGTCCATGTCTGAACCCTCCAACTCCCACTGGTTCATCAACTCAGATGGATTCCTACATCTGGATGATCACATCTATGTCCCAGATGCTAATGATCTCTGACTTCATGTCCTCCAGTATAAGCATGACCATTTGCTTTCCGGACATTTCAGACAAAACCGGACCTTAGAACTCATCCACCACAAATACACTTGGCCAGGAGTTAGGACATTCATCAATGAATATGTCTCCTCCTGTACCACTTGTGCATGCGCAAAGGTCCCAAGACACAAGCCTTTTTTGGTTTACTCAAACAACTCCCAATTCCGGAGAAGCCATGGAATTCCATCTCTATGGATTTCAATCGACTATCAAAACAGTGCATATTCATCTCAACCGATGACAAGGTGACATCTCCAGAGTTAGCAAAACTCTTCCTCCTCCATGTCTTTTCCAAGCATGGAGTTCCCTCTCACATTACCTCTGATTGAGGTTCAGAATTCGTCTCCCACTTCTTCTGCTCACTAGGGAAAGCTCTCAACATCCACCTTCATTTTACCTCCAGATACCATCTGGAAGGTGATGGTCAAACAGAACGAATGAACCAGATGCTGGAACAGTACCTTCAGATCTATTGTAACTATCAACAAGACAACTGGTCTGAGCTCCTGCCACTAGCAGAGTTCTCTTACAACAATGCTCCGAACACTACCACTGGTGTCTCCCCCTTCTTCGCCAGCAAAGGCTACCATCCAAACATCTCTGTACATCTGGAATGAGACCTTACCTCTGAAGAAGCTTGAGAGTATTCCATTGACCTCGACTCCCCCACCAATTCCTTCAAGAAGAAATGGCGCATGCGCAAGAGCAATACCAAGGACCTGCTGATGCTAGATGAACTCTGGCACCAGACTTCAAAGTTGGTGACTATGTTTTCATCAAAGCAAAATACTTCAGATCAACTAGACCCTCCAAGAAACTTTCTGAAAAAAACTTAGGGCCATATGAAATCATCACTCAAGCTGGAACTGTTTCTGACTTCCGGACACGATGAAGTCTGTACATCTGGTCTTCCATGTATCACAATTGGAACCATCTGTTCCCAACTCAACCCCCAATTGCATACAACCTCCGCCTCCTCCGATCAAAGTTGACAGAGAACCGGAGTATGAAATCTCCAATATCCTTGACTCAAAAATTGATTGAAGAAGACACAACTGCAGGTCGCTCTACTTGGTGCGCTGGTCAGGATATGAAGGGACTGATGAAGAAACTTCTTGGTTGTTGGCTACCAGGCTTGATCACACTTCGGAACTCATCACCAACTTTCATGTCCAATATCTGGATAAGCCCGGACCTCACTCTGGACCATAAAACCACCAAGAGTACAATCAATTTCATTTTACTATTTACAGGAGGGTGACGAAGAAACACTACAATGTTGGAATTGGCAATCATGTGCGCAGCCTTGTCGTCACCAGACAGACCAAATCACTGATGTGTGCATGCAGCGCATGTCCATTTCATTCCTCACATATTTCCTCCATTGTAGGTACATTGTACAAGCACACTGCCCGCCCACATATTTAATCTTTTACCTATTCCTGTGTCCGGATCTCTACTAGATCCTTTTTACTCCTTTTGCATAGTATTTACTTTACTTGTACATAAGTCCCTTTTCTTGTAGTAGAACACCTCAGCTCATTGTTCCCGCATGATGACTGAGGTGAGTTGACATCCACATATATTCCTACCTACTCGAGCTGACATGTACATAGTCTCTTGTCCCTTGATAGGTAAATCTACCTTAGCTTGTTGTTCCTGCATGACGACTGAGTCTCTTGTCCCTCGATAGCCGTTGCACGTCATCCCGCTCCTGCTCGAACTCTCACATACAACTCACTACCTTCTGCATCTGACTCGCTTTCCTCCCCCTCCTCCTCCTTTTCATCCTTCTCCGGGCTACTTCCACTGCTATCCAACTCTATGTTTATTCCAGCCTTCACTGCTTTCCTCCACTTGTCTGCCAAACCCATCACTTCCTCCATCACCACATCCAGAATTCCCTCCAAACCCTCTAGCAAATCCTCTCCATATATCTCCTCCGCCTTGAGATGGATCAGGTCTTTCAGGATTAGGTTTTGATGGTGAAGGCGCTGGTTCTGCACCTTCACCATCGCCTCCAATGACTTGATGGTGTCCATGATCCCTCTGAACAACTTCATCCAATCCAGCATTCCCCACAGCTGGACCAAGCCCAACTCCGACACATCCTCCGACCTCTGTTTCTTCCACAGCCAGTCCTGCTCCTCCACTACCTTCTGCTTCTGCTTCAGCGCTTTCTCCTCCCCCAGTCTCTCACAGCACCCCTTCATGCCCTTGCACTCCTCACAAGAGGTCGACTTACCACCCACCAATATCTTGCATGCCAAGTTCTGACTCTCACACCTCCGGCACCAAGGGACTAAGGTTTCCCACCTGCCCTTCCCCTTGTCCTTACTAGCTCCAGCACCCTGCTCTGCCTGGACTTCCTTGGCCTACTGGACATTAGCACCACTTATCAGGGAACATCAAAACACTTACCCTCTTTTTGGCTGCCTCCTCTGCAGCCTTACACTTGGCCTCCTCCTCTGCCTTGCAATGTACCTCCACCACCTTCTGGCACTCTTTCGCCTCTGCTGCCTTCCTGCACTCCTCTGCCTCCTCTGGCTTCTGCCACTCCTCTGCATGCACTAGATGGCACCATCTCTTCTTGGCATTCTTTGCCTCAAACAAAGCATTGGGGTCATTGTCATTGTCGACAAGACAATTGTTGGACCAGTTTTGAATATCAGTGAAGTCAGACATGATGGTGGTTGATGAGGAAGAGGAGCAAACAGAAAAACCACAGACTTTATACAACCCCAGGTATTTTTCAAACTCAGACTTCCAACTCCGCATTGTCCTCTGCTTTGACCACACTTTGGCCTTCAAGGGTTCAGGCCTAGAGGGGGGATACTGTCATATCCCATATGATCGACCAAGTCAACTCTGGCATTCCAGTCCACTTCTGACCCCCTTAGAAACCAACTCCGATGTGTTCTCGCCCAGGACTCACTTCTGGACCTCCAGACATGTACTAGGGTCCCCTCTCGTCATCCTCCATTTTGGTTACCCCCTTTTGTACTAAGGTTTAGTAGCATTCTCACCACTGATCCTATGAACCTGTGCCACAGTTCCACATTCTGGACAGCCAGTGTGCAGCCTTAGCATTTTACATCTGTTTCTGTTATTCAGCTCCATTCTCCACTACCAATCCTGTACACCTCCATAGTATAAGTACTGTACTCCCAAGCCATGTATTCCCCTCAGTTGAAATATCAACTAAGATTCCACTTCCCTCTGATCCTCTGCTAGAGTCTCTGACTCTCCTCTGAACACTACTTGACTTTGTCACTGTGTGACGTTAAGTCTTACCTCCAAGTTATCTCCACGTTCTGAAATCCGGGACAAAGACTTGACAAGGGCACAGCACTCCTCTCTGAGTTGCTGAAGCCAAGTCCCATTTGACACTAATCTCCAGATGTTCTGGAGATAGTTCCAGAGTTGACCTGGTCTTGACAGTTGGCCTCTGATGCAACTGTTACAAGCTGAATTTATTCAATCCAAATACACTCAATGCTCACCCTCGCCATCCAAATGAATATGTCCATCTCAACTGCCCAAGACTACATAGATGTCTCCAAAGAGTTCCAATTCTGATGGTGAATTAGACTTGCAGCATGCCGGTGACAAAGAGGGGTTTCCAGGTAGAGATAGGACCTCTCATCCCCCCCCATGACCACCCCTGACAACAGACATGACATTCCACCTGTGAATGAGACCAGGGTGGATGTCTCGTCATCTCAGGCCACATTGGTATTCCAGGTGAGATTCTATTCTCAAAAGACTATGGTACAACACATCTAAGGAAAAACTTGAGGTACCTACTTGCCAGGAAGAGGCTGTAATCCAACTGGAGGCCACATGTGCTTAGAGTAAGGTAAAATGAGTGGAACACCTCCTCACATTGTATATGGCTGAAGAATGTGAAATTCTGGGATGGCTATATTGCCTCCAGGCAGAGCATGTGGCAAAGCAGCTTGATGTTGTGGAAGAGGAACTCAGCACCATCTGAGATACTATATGTCAGATCAGCCTTCAGGTCATAACCTGGACCCCTCATTCTTCAAGTTCCTGGTCACAACTGAGTGGCAAGTGCAAGGTATCCTACTCTCACTAGTTGTAGCTTGATGAACTTGTATCTTACTTCTCAAATATGTCGTACTTATGATTCCTCTCCAACACTGTGACCCAAGCTTAGATTACTCATGTATTAGAGGCTCCATCACCTGAAGCAGCAGCTGTCTGCCATTTTAGTCTACATAGAGCATATGTCATGGGTATTGCACATTTTTGTGTGTGATGATGCAGCTTGAGCAGGTGCTGTACAATGTCAGCTTGACACCTGATAGTACTTGTCTGCTGGTTGTACTTGACAGTGACAGCATACCACCAGAATACCTTTGGCTCCATGGTGGGACTCTTACTTGATTTGAACCTGCTCACCATCAAGAACAGACTGCTCATGATGTTGTTGATCAGCTGAACTGTGGTGTATGTTGTCTTCCTGGGTTATGGTGTGTTCTGTCTTTGTTTCTTTGTTCATGTGGGTCTTGCTGATGATGGACAGGGAAGACTAGGCCTGCAACACTGCACCTTGAGCAGGTGCCATACAACATCTGCTCAATGCTCAATGGCACTTGTCTGCTGGTCATGCAAGCCATGGAGAAGGACTTGATGGTGACAGCATACCACCAGAATACCTTTGACTGCACAGTAGGACTCTTACTCAATTTGAGCCTGCTTACCATCGAGAACAGACTGCTTGTGACATCATTGATCAGCTGAACTGTGGTGTATGTTGTCTTCCAGGATTTTGAGGTGCACACATGCTGATAGTACACAGTGGATGTCACTCGGAAGGTAATTGAATTCATGTTCAAGGAAAAGGTGGTGTGGAGTTCTGTGTGACACACAGAATGGGGAGGTAATGTGAGTGTGCACAACCTACATTAGTTCTGTGCTATTCTGTTACGGCTGTAAACACTTCAGCGCTTCTTATCATTCTTAACATATTCTGATCTGTTCTTCTCACCTCCTGGTGTTCTGGTCACTTTTTCCAACTTTGCACATGCTTTGCATCAATGTGCTTATCCAATTTGTTCCTAGAGTATTTCTAGTCACTACTTAATTAGGTAGTAAAGTGAAATTAATTGGGTGCAGTTGAAAGCATAGTAAAAGTGTATGGAAAGTGGACTAAATTGTGTAGAAAGAGTGTAGCAAATAGAGTGTAGCAAAGAGTGTAGCAAAGGAAGTGTAGCAAAAGGACAGATGAAGTGTCACCCAAGAAAAATGGACCTCAAGTTTCAACATCTTCTGAAGCTCAAAGCACTAGTAGTGTACTATCAAATCCATGATTCTAGAGGTGTATTTAATCACATACTTAAGTCTAATATATACTACCAGTCTGGATGTCTGTGCCAGTCTGTATGCTCTGTATGGTCCATGTGAAAATCAGTGTTTTGCAGATGACGCTGACAGAAACCAATCTCTGCTGGAATTTAGACTATTATTAATTGGGTGGTATAAGTACTAGAAAGAATGCTAGGTACAGTTGTGAGTATTGGACAGTGAGAGCAATGAAAAGTCAATGCCAGCATTTACATCACATTGGGGCTGTTTATCCAAAATTAGAGGATGATGTGATCTGGGATGCATTTAAGGTATGATAGTGTTTTAAAGTCCGGTTCAGTCCGGTTTTTTGACCTCAAAATGAGGCAACCGGACCCCAACCGGACCTGGGAAAGTTCCCAGGCATGGCAACCACAACTGGACCGCCTTGGACTGGTCCAGAGTGGCCCATGACACCAGTTGCAACCAGTTGTGACTGGCTTTTCAATAAACCGGTCGGCAACCTGGTTGCATGTGAAAAGACCGGTTAGATGTGGCTTAGCCGAATGTAGTACGTACTCCTAGCTTTCTATAGGTCCAAGAATCATGTAATTAGGTTCAGGGAATGCCGAGATATAGCCATTTCTGGGTTGGATGTCATTTCAAGATGGGTCAGGAGACTATTTACTGTAACTAGCCAGGATAAATT
>JBBPMO010000289.1:0-31965 GCA_038090315.1 Xanthoconium stramineum | reverse complement strand
ATTCACGGGATGTTTGACAAGCACGCACATATGATTGTCTGGACGGCAAATGTTGATCTTCTTTCCTTTGAAGTACGACTGGAGCCGTGACCAGAGCCAGTCGTTCGTTGAGAGACCGCCAACAAAGAATGCGGTCTAAAAACATAAGTAGATATGACGATTCCTAGAAAGTGAAACGCACATACTGTCGTCGGCGTCGTAGCAGATCTCTGCTGGTGGTCGAATGCGTCGACGATGGCGTTAAAGGATTCGTTAAACAGACCGGTAGCTTCTTCGCTAGAAGATACAAATCAGGCGATCAGCCCCTCGCTGATGGCGTGGATAAAAGGAACTCCTACCCTGTCAATTTCAGCTTCCCAAATGAGATGTTATATTTCGGTATATTGGTGCGACGACCAGCGACCTTGACATAAGCGGGCTCTTGATCGCTCTTGATGACCAGTTTTGCTGATTGGTCAAATTCGCGCGTATATTCGGCTATCTCTTCGGGGGTAGCGTGTTCCCAGTCGCCAAGTTTTCCTGGTTTTAAAGTTCATCGCCGTCGGAGGAAGGGTAAGGGTAAGGCACAAACTTTCTATCAGAAGCCTTGCCCGACGGGTAACAAAGACAGAACCCTGCAAACGACCTAAAATAGATAAATATGAGTAAGAAGAATCCTGCTACCAGCGGAGTTTCCATACACTCAGCTGCGGCAATCTCCTCGCAGGTGATGGGGTTGGTCGTCATTGAAAACATACTCAGATCGATTGTCCCGCCGCCCGCGTCAATAATGACGACCCCCTGAGGCCCGGCTTGATCATTCTCGCCCAAGTTGATAAGATTTGCGACGCAAAAGTGAAGGCTTGCTTCACCCTCTGTTAGCAATTTGACGCGGTCTCGCCCCTGGGACGTGGCGGGGACGAGGCCGGCGGCCTCAATCGCCTGTCGGTATATTTGTTGCTGTACGCCCTCCCAACCATTTGGATGAGTGAATATATACTCGATGGAATCCTCGTGGCTTGACCAGGTGAATGCGAGATGGCGTTCCTGAACATACGTTTTGGTGCACTCGAAGAGATACTTGATGAAATCAGTGAGAACGTCGACGGCACGTTTTCCAGACGGGAGAGGAGGAAGATCATCGTTCTTGTTAATTGAGGATTCTAGATGCTTTGGACGGAGGTGAAGCTTCCACCTGGTATCAGCAAATGAGCATGGGCTCTACGATGCCCTGGCACGGTTATGACTTACCATTCGGCCTTTGTCCATTCTTCCATCATGGCGTTCTCGATGACGCTTTCCGTGAGTACCTCGGCGCCAGCCGCCCTGACCTTTCCACTCTTGTCATAATACAAGAGGGATGGTACTTTGGCGTCACCGCCGACTTGCGCCTGCCCAGGGAATCTGAGACCGGTCAAAGCAAATCAGCCTGAGGAAATGGAAAGCTTGCCTCGTGACTCCGTTAATCTCGGGAACTTGTCCTTCTTCAAGGATACAGTACGAGATACCACTGAAGGTCGTGCCGACGTCGAATGCCACGACAAGCTTAGTTTCACCAGTGTACGGCTCGGGGGTTAGTGGCATGGCTGATTAGTCTGAGAGAGAAAGGGCGAGAACCTAGTAAAAGCCGCAGAGGGCGCGCCAAACAGGATGTGGAATGTGGTGGGACAGCCTCTCATCTCGATAAACGCCCGGTATTTCTAAAACTGTCGTAAGTACCTCACGCACTCACGCCCGCAATTAATCCTGATCGAGTGTGTAATATGACCGCGTAGTCTGGTGAAGTGAGAGCGCGATTGGACATAGCTTTCCTTCTACATATGGACTCAAGAACTTACTAAGCAACTCACCATAGTTGCCAACTCGCGCACGTACTGGTAGCCTACCTTGAATGAAAGTACGAATGCCACCACCAAACTCCACTAGGACGTTACGCCCTCGAGTTCCTAGCACCACCAAGACGACTGAAGCCGCAATGTCGTCTCCTGTATCCACTGGGGCTGGTTTTCAACGAAGGTACGCGCCCAGGAAGAGGCTCAGCATCGCTCGGATCTTAGCGTTGGTTTCAGGCGCAAGCTTTCTATCACTGAAGATTCGAACTACCAGAGGTCACTACGGCCACGCTTGGGTGTGGATACTAAGCGCAAAACAGTAGGCTCCGAGTCTACCACGGACAACTCCGCACCCGCAAATGCGGGGGTGCAAAAGCGACGTGTCACGCCCAAGGTAGGACGACCATCTCCTTCGCAGGCTGATAATACCCAAAACATCTTTCAAAAACAGGGTCGTTCGTCCCAGACTCGCGTCCAAGGCGTTGAAGAAAAAGAACGCGACGCCTCGCGTAGGACGCGCAGGCCTTCGAGTTTGCGTGCAAAGCCCGAGATACGGCCTCATAAGCGCAATGACCCCAAGGTAGAGCAGCCGATTACGAATTCAAGCACAACACAGCTGGCCGGGCACAGTTCGGAGATCCCTCCTCCGGCGACTACGCGATGCGTGGAGAAGGGTCAATACGAGGAACCTGCTCCACCCCGGGTAGGTCTACGCGTATATTCACGTTGAACATAGTTACTAAAGTCGTTGCACTTAGCCCGAACAGAAAGATACCTCTTCGGTCATACAGCGGAAGTTAGCGGACGCTAAAGACGCAGAGCAGACCACGAAAGAATCTGAAGAAATTGAAAGGCTTCGTCAAGAGATCTATGTGTACCGCTCTCAAATCGCCGAACTCCAGAAGCGTTGTGAAACGCAATCGAGAGACCTGGAAGGCTCAGGTAGCTTCTTCAACGCCGCAGATAAGTCATCAGACTCAGATATCATCCGGGCTTGCCAGAGATTGAACGCAGAGCTCCAACAAGAGACTACGTATATGGCTGACTGTCTCGTGGAGGAATTAGAGTTTCGGAACTCGACGACGGACCCAACGGAGCAACAGATTTCTGCTCTGAAGAGGGCTTCAGACCACATAGGCCTGCGTTTGGCGCAGTCCTTGTCAGCGCCGCACACGCCAGACTATATCCCTTTGTTACTCCAGACCGCCTCTCAAGCATACCTCGCATCCGCACTTTCCTCAGCTGCGTCCTCTTGGACGTTTTCGGAACCGAGGGTTAATGAATTCATCTACGAGATGTATGACAAGTTACGTAGTGTAGGTGAGGAACTAAGCTCCTGTATTTCTCTCTAAACTGAAAAGAAGAAAAATGGTTACTAGAGGCTCAAGCCATTTCTGGACATTGGCGCACGCTGGCACGCCTTCACAGTCAGAGTTCCCGCCGAGAACCCGTCGTCAACGGGATGCTGAAAGACCTTTCTGATATCCTACTCGCCGCAGGCTGCACCGCTCCTCAGTCGGAGGTTATATCAAAACTCACTTCCAAGTTTGAGGGAAGAATAGCCTCGCTCGTCGAGCTTGCTGCACGTCTCGGCAAGATGTTCGATGATGTGGTATCGAGCGATTTCGAGGTGTTGATCGCTCGGCCTGGCGACAAGTTCGAGGACAGGACAATGGAAGACGCGGACGATGAGCAAATTGGGATTAAAGCGGAAGTAGTATTATGCGCGACTCATCTGGGGCTGGTAAAGCGGGCGCCGACAGTGGGAACATCATTATGGGAGAAAGGGCAGAAGCAAAAGATAACGGTTCTGAAGGCGAAGGTCCTGCTCGAGTCCTTTTTGAACATGGAGGACGCGGGTTGACAGGACATCCTTTGCAATCTACTCACCTTGATATTTGCTGTCTACAGAGACCCCATGGATTCTTATGTCGAATTTTGTTTTGAAAACCTCGGAACCTACAACCCTTGAGAGAAACAGGACTACCTAGGTAGGTGCAGGTACATCACCGAGGAACTCTGAACGTAGACGCACCGCACCATGCCCTGAGTGTCTTTGGGCTGTGGGTTGCGAAGCCTGTAATCGTCACTATCACCATCACCATGAACATCGTTGTGACTGGTTGGCTTCTTGACATATGACAGTCTAGGTCATCCTGTTCGGCTCGGACGGCTACCGCACAGCACTTGGTAGATATGGACGAAGTGCCACAAGCCACGATATTGGCAAAGAAGGCGCAACCCACTGGCAGTTTCCATCAAGTGTGGTGTCTTGGTGTATGTATACACGCAAGCGCCTTGGTCGGGCTCGAGAAATCGATGGCTCACAAACGGACGGACCATGCATATGTCCGAAAACTCCGATGCTAATGGAAAGCACGCATATCCATAGACGTGAGATATCTATTGCATTGGTATCGTACACTGCGTTGAAACCTAAACAGATGAAATGGGATTGTACATGCAAGTCACTGTAGGGGTAAATTTTCGAAATCAGTCCGGTCGTGGCTCGGGGCGTATATCGCCGCGGAGTAGTAGTACATGGGGTTAGTCTCGAAGAGTGGGAAGCGGTGGTAGATCAGAACCCTCCACGGGGACTGTCTTCGGAAGCGTCGGAGACGACGTCCCAGCTGCCCGAGCTGCCGCCCACACTGCTCTGAGCGTCACTCCAATCGTCGTCACTAGCAGAGGAGGCGCTGCTGCACCGAGACCGCGCTCCTAAACTCGAGGGTCCAGCGCGAGGGTGGCCAGCACGTGGCGTCGTGAATGGATCTTCTCGCAGTAGCCAATTTTCTTCGTCCTCGGAGTCCGACCAAGTGCTGTATGTGGAAGAAGGTGCGGGAGAAGGGGAGTTGGAGAAGGGTGGTGGCGTGGATCCGGGGGTAAATGGCGAGGGGGATGGAATCGTGAGTGGCGATTCTGGGTCGCCTACAGATAGCCTGGTCGAGGGGATAGATGGCAGGGCAAGCATGTGGCCCTGTAGTGATGGGCGCAGCGAGGCGCACCCCGTCCACTGCCTGTTTCGTCTCGCCGCGAGGCTGGTCTCGATGACGTCTTGCCATCTGGGAAGAGGTTCGTCAGGGCCAAGATCATCTACCATGCCCACGTCTTCCTCCAAGGTCACGACGACATTGGGCCCTGGCGAAGGGGGAGATGAGGCGCTGACGGAAGATGCGTCATCTGTAAGGTAGTACAGGTCTTGTATTGCGTTCTTCGAAGTTTCCCGTAACGTCTCCGTGCTCGACGTCCTCCTCACCCGTCCATGTTTCTCTTCCCAGCGCAATAACTCTTCCCGTTCCCTGGCATGCCTCGTGAACATCTCATCCCAAGCCGAGGCGACCGGGGGTTCCAAAGCGCTATTAGCCCGTATCCATGTCGATTTCAGCACCCACTCGGTGTCCAACATGGCCAAGTAGGTCACGTCTTTCCACATACCCGCCATGCCCTCGCCTTCTGGCTGATAGACCGCTCTCCGCTTTGTCCCTTCGTGCGCGAACCCGGATCCGATAAACAAGCGCAAGGCCCTGTCTTTGGAAGGCGTGTCGAGGATCGCCGCCTGCACACGATGGAACTTGAGCTCTTCAAACGCCCAACGGAGCACAAGCTGTACCGCTTCGCGGGCATAGCCACGATGCTGCATGTCAGGTTTGGTGATAACGCCGATGTTGGCTTCGCCCCCTGCGATGTTTGCGGGACCTGCGTGCAGGTAGACGAGTCCAGCCGTTCGGGGAGAGGGCACTGGTGTGGCGGGTGTCACTGGGGGAGAGTGTGGATTCAGTGTGCTTTCTTCTGGATCCCAGAGGGACTCGGTGTGATGTGCATTTTCGTCCTCGCTTGGAGGAGACTGGTTGATCACGATGTGAGCGCAGAGGAGACACTCGTCTGCAAAGGAGGCAAAGTCTGGGGAGGATGATTGGCCGGGCTCGACGGCGGTCCTCCTGAATGACTGCCAGAGCTCGATTACGGTGTTGTACTCTCCAAAGACATCATCGAATAGCAGGGATATGTTGTCTGATCTGAGGTGAGTGCTCATGCTGAACCGTAGACGGAGGAAGGACGGGCGTCCGTGCTGTGGCGGGTGTGGAGGGGGCGTATATGTACTTGTTGTTGAGGGCGCTTCTTGATTGTGATCGCAGCCAGAAACGTGTCTTGGAAGGTTTCCATGTTCCTTTCAGCTCGTGGCTATGTACAGATGGGAAGTGGAGAGTACCCACTTGACTTAGCGTGTAAATTCACTGCACACTGCACACAACATGATGGCACGGACTGGCCCCTACTATTCTGACAGACTCAACTCTAGTCTTTGACCTGGCACGCTCAGGCTAGGGTCATTGTTCACGCAATCTGGACGGCGAGTTTCTTACATACGATAGGGGAGAACCAGAACAAAAGAAATTCAGGGTCTTCACCGTAGTATTTATAATATACCCATTTGCGATGTTGATCCAGTTCTTGCATCTCATCGCATTACAAGCCTCGACTCTCGACACGTGTAAACGGACGGTGATTAACAACACTGGATGGCGAAACACGAGGTGTCCAGCCAACGATGGTCTCCCCTTATTGGCAGTTGTGTTATCTTTAGCTAAACGGTCACACTCCCAAGATATGTGGAGCTACAGCAAGTTAGCAACTAAACAGACAGACAAAACGTTTGATGTTCAAATATTGGACATACTGTACTTCATAGGATCGGAGGCGCAGTTGGAAACGACCTTTCCGTCAGCCAGGTTTACGTTTTTCCCGCTTGAGCTGCCAAGGTGACTGCGCACGCAGGCAGGTTCTCAAAATTTCAACCGAGTTGCAAGTGTCTTATCATCGGAAAGGAGTTGAACCGGCAACCTCAATTGTCCAGCGCGGTTCGGCCCGGGAGCGGAGTGATGACCCGATAAAATTTCCCATAATAGTCTGAACCTGCCTCCGATGAGTCTGAATGTATCGCGCAATGCAGTGAGCACGTTACATGCCAGACTTGTCCGTCGAAACCTCTCCTCTGCACCGGGACCGTCAAAACTCGATCCAAAGGCCTTCTCAAAGACTCTCCTTTTACCAAAGACAACTTTTCCCCTCTGGGCTGACCCCGCAAAATCGGAGGAACTGTTTAGAACAAAGACATGCGACGAGCTCTATCGATGGCAGGTTCGTTATGCGTTTACTCGCGTTTTACCTTCTGTCTCGACGCGTTCCTCCTTCCCAGGCGCAGAATACCAAAGGACCATGGTTCGTGATGCATGACGGGCCGCCTTATGCGAATGGTCACCTCCACATTGGTATGTTTTGTTAGCTATCCCGTGTTCCACTGTTAAAACTTACTGTCCAGGCCACGCCTTGAACAAGATCCTCAAAGACATCATTAACCGCTTTCATGTCTCCACTGGTGCTCGCGTCCAGTCCGTGAAAACGCGTGGTTTTACTTTTGGAAGCTAATCCGAACTATCATGAACAGTTATCTTCCTGGGTGGGACTGTCATGGGTTGCCGATAGAGAACAAAGCCCTCCAAGATTTGAAAGTGAGCATTACCACAATGCAAGCTATGACCAACATTCACCCCAATTATAATATCCCTTTTTTTGTCCAGGAGGAACCTCATTCACTCCTGGCATCTACCATTCGAAGTGCGGCGAGAAAGACCGCTGAACGGGAGATGAAGATCCAGCGAGAAGAGTTTGAACAGTTTGGTATCATGGCAGATTGGAACAAGGAGTCAACTTACCGCACACTCGGTAACGATATCTTCGAGGGATTACTATGGATTGTCACTGAGTGGTTCTTAGATCACCAGTACGAGATGCGGCAACTTCGTATTTTCCAACAAATGGTGTCCAAAGGTTCCTTCCCTCGTGTAATTGACAAACAGTCGGCCTGCTGACGACCCGTCTTGTCTAGGTCTTATTTACAGAGACTATCGACCTGTTTACTTCTCCCCCTCCTCACGCTCCGCACTTGCAGAAGCTGAGCTCGTATACAATGACAGCCATATATCACATTCGGTATACGTCGCATTTACGCTTGATTCTGCCTATTCCGATACCCTTCGAGGTACTAAACTGAACAAGATAACTCAAGTTTGGAGGGAAGAAATAATCCGTCTCTTGGTCTGGACAACTACACCTTGGACCCTCAGTGCTAATATGGTGCGTCGTGGTATTGTGATATGACGTGCTTCGTAGCTGATATTAATTCTTTGAAACTCAGGGAATTGCAGTGCACCCAGATCTTATTTATACCGTGGTGCGAACTCCACGTCAGTCTGGGCTTCTTGTCGTTGCGAAAGAGCGACTTTCGGCAATCGAACACGTCCTTGGCCCGCGTGAACAGATTGAAGTGATTGCGGAGTTGCCAGGATCGGAACTTGTCGGTCTGCGCTACCGCGGGATTTTTGCCACTGCCAGTGATACATGTGGTGAAACTTTGCCCAACCTTCCAGATCTAAATGTTATATCGGCAACTCACGTAACTTCCGATTCTGGAACCGGATTGGTGCATTGTGCACCAGCACATGGTGCCGAAGATTACCTTGCCTTCCGTTCACAGGGGCTTCTTAACTCAGGAATGTTGTGTCATGTGGACGGCGAGGGTAGATTCTCGGAACGTGTGACAGAAGTTGTTTCCCCAGAGTTGGGAGGCGATGCACTCGTGAGTTTGGCGGTGCTGAAGGGAGGATCAAAAGCTATTGTGGAGATATTAAAAGGTTGCGGAGCACTGTTGGCTGTTGAGAGGATCAAACACAGATACCCCTATGATTGGAAAACGAACGAGCCGGTCATTGTAACGTGAGGTTTTCCATGCTGTTACA
Source organism: Xanthoconium stramineum (assembly GCA_038090315.1). Lineage (NCBI taxonomy): Eukaryota > Fungi > Basidiomycota > Agaricomycetes > Boletales > Boletaceae > Xanthoconium > Xanthoconium stramineum. The sequence continues at coordinate 23,357 of JBBPMO010000289.1, read as the reverse complement.
CAGTTTGAGTGCTGATGATTCTGACAGAGCGACATCGCAGTGGTTCGCGAATTTGGATGATATCAAAGAGAATGCATTGGCTGCACTTGAGGCCGTGACTTTCTTTCCTCCCGCTTGTACGTGGTAAAGATGGACGCTTACAAATGGTTCTTAACCCTTCTCCAGCGCGTAACCGTCTCACAACATTTGTTCGGTCTCGTTCGGAATGGTGCATCTCTCGTCAACGTGTCTGGGGTGTACCGATACCATCACTGCACCACGCTCCCAGTGGCACCGCCGTCCTCACATCGTCCTCGCTTTCTTACATCTTACGCGTGCTGGACAAGAATGGTGTCGATTATTGGTGGGATGGACCCGTCAGCGACTTCCTTACTCCAGAGCTCGTTGCCGAATACGGTGAGGCGGGATGGAAGAAGGGCAGAGATACGATGGACGTATGGTTCGACAGCGGGACGAGTTGGTCCATGCTGGCCGAGATAGAGGGAAAGAAACATCGTGCGGATATCTGTATCGAGGGGTCGGATCAACATCGGGGATGGTTCCAAAGTCAGTTACTCACTGCCATCGGTAGTGCCGAAGATAACACGACGCCGGCGAGCCCATACGGTACGTTGATCACACACGGTATGGTGCTTGATGAGGCTGGGAAGAAAATGAGTAAGTCCCTTGGGAATGTCGTTAGTCCGCTGACAGTCATCCGTGGTGGCGTGGTAAGTCCTGCATCACTGGATTGTTTTGCCGTAAAACTAACAGAACTCAGGACAAGAAGAAAGAACCGGCTTATGGGGCCGACGTCCTTCGACTCTGGGCAGCGACTGTCGAGTACTGGCGCGACATGTCTATTGGTCCTACCGTGCTCACACAAACTGCGGAATCTATGAGGAAAATAAGAAATTCTGCTCGATTTATGCTCGGGAACATCAGTTCGACAGCGTCGCAAGATAACAAAACATATTCTACTGTGGAGAAGAAAGACTTGAGTTTGGTTCGTATTCCCGTATCTAATGACGCACGAGTAACTAACCTCAAAGCAGGCGGAGCGATATGTGATGAATGAGCTGTACAAGCTCGAAAGGACAGCCCTTGAGGGCTATAAAACGTTCAACTTCCCACAAGGTATGGGTTGCATAGGCATTCGCCGTATTGTACTGAGTCACGCTGTATTCTAGTCATGGTCGCTTTGACCAACTTCGCCAACATCACGCTTTCGTCTCTGTACTTCGATATCATGAAGGACGTTTTGTATGCCAATAATGTCCACAGCATGGAACGCCGAGTTGTCGTCGATACTCTTAAGCGGGTGAGCATTATCGCCAGGGCTGGTTGCGCTGTTTCACGCTCACGAGCAGATACTGCAAACCATGACGTCGGTACTGGCACCGGTGCTCCCGTACCTCGCGGAAGAGATACACGCACACAGTTCAACCGCATCCTCTGGACGGTCCTTCTTCACCAACAAGTGGGAACCACTGGTATGTTTGGTTGTTGTACGTGATATTGACCCACGAATGACGCGTGCATTGTCCTATAATTAGAATACCGAATGGAAAGATCCTCAAGCAGAAAAAGATATGGAAAGTCTACTGATTGTGCGCAATGCTGTGCTATCGCTGTTGGAGAAAGCCAGGGGAGACAAGCACGTACCTACGGCATGATGCATGACCTACGCTGACGCTACTCTCAGGAATTTGAAGAGTGCTTTAGAAGCGCAAGTGGTGATCACCTTGGCATCTGATGCAGTTCTCCTGCCAAGAGAACTGGAGCCTGTGAAATTGCTAAGCCGTGAAGGTAAACATGACAACCACCAAGTTGCCGGTCTCTTTGCTGAACCATCGGACCGAAACCAGCGAACTTTTTGAAGACTCTCTTCATTGTCTCTGATGTGACGCTGACGGACGAGGTCAACGCGACGATGGATCCTCCAGCGTGGAATTATAGTGGTTCGCTCAGTATGCCTGGTATGTCAGACTATTGTCAGGGCTGTGCCGGGATTAAACAGTCCGATAGGTTCGACTACTGAAATAGGTCTCCATATCCGACCTGCCTCGCTGCATAAATGTCCTCGCTGTTGGCAGTACACGCGGCACGAAGGAGATGATCTTTGTTCGAGGTGTGCGGACGTCGTAGGGAAGCTTTAATCGGTAAGTAGATGAAAACTATGAATGAGAAAGTTACAACATACGTCATATTTCGTGATCGTGTCTTTAATGGTCGCAATCAATCGACGGCAAACAAACGGCGAATTCAAAACGTCTTTATCCTGATGGTGTGAAAGTAGTATGTAGTGTTACGGCTGTTCTTTGCTAACTGAAACCCCATACTTAGTACCGACTTGGGTGAATGTTTACCCTGCAGGTTCTTCGTTGGCACCCCCGAAATGCTCTGGCCAATCACACAATTGTTCACAGACACATAGTATTTTTCTCTCTCTGTTTTTCCTTCTCTCTTTGGCTTACTTTCCCAACCCGAATCATCCATAATGGCTTAAATCTTCGCGTCGCTCAACACCCAACTTCACTCACTTTCTCACTCTCAGAGTCGCCTGTTCTCGCAAGTTAGTATGCCATTTCCGGGCCAGTATTGGACATTAAACCTCAAAGGTTTGTCACTGGATTTAACGGTCGCCTTGCGTACTTCCCACCCACCCTGCTAGTGGTTGTATGCATCTTCCACGCCTTCGGCATCATCTCCGGCATCTTCAGGTCTACATATCGCTGGTATATCTCCCGCTTCGGTTGGGACGATACATGGGCTTCACTTGCCCTTCTGACTGATGTTGGCTGCCTGGTCTGCACATGGTTGCAGCAATCAACACCGTGTGGGTCTTCCCTTCCGTCCCCCCTCCCGTAACTAATTTTCAATTGTTCGGTCGTCGATTAGTAAAACCCACTTATACCGACATCGTTCTCAACTGGACATCGGTGGTCACGTTGAACTGTGTTCCCTGGTGTGTGTCCTTCTACGCCGTCACTCCTGTCTTTGAAATAGAATGGATGGCAGGGAGGCACGGCTGAGTATGATCGCCTCAATAATTCGAATTGCAAACCCTCGTGAATCCATCCGACGAATGTCTTATGCAATTGCGATCGCCTTTGGTTTGATGTGGATCGGGATGCTTTCTGAGAAATTATACGACTGTGGTACACGGCTATGCACCGTAACACACAATGTTGCAATTGCTCAAATAATGAGTACGTCCATCACATTCTCCCTGAATTATACCAGTGACATTTCTCAGCTGATGGGATTTCCGATGTACTTCTTGTGGTCACGCCTATTTTCTTCCTGAGAGGGGTCAAAGTGTCGTGGAGCCAGCGCGTGCTGCTCATCTCCTCGTTTGGTTCCTCAATCTGCATTACTATTCTATCGATCGCGCAATCGGTCTCTCTCTTGCTACCGGTGTCTAGCACAAGCCTATTGGTTACTAATATCAAAGTAAGAGGATCGAACATGCCGGTTTGTTCATTCCGCTCAGTCGTCCTGATTTTAGGCAGCGCTCTCGCTGGTTATCTGCAACCTCCTCGTTGTCGTGACGGTCGTATACCGGTTTTACCACAAGACAGATATAGACGTTGGATCTGGTGGTGACTCCAAAGAAAGTGATCCTATCCAATTTACCACCTTAGTTGGTGTAGACTCCGTTGAGTCTCGGGCTTGTAGCTATCCGACATCCCTTCCAAACCCCCGCATTGATTGTATTTCAAGTTCCTAAATGTGGACATAACAATATTGTATTACTCTCCACCAGGGTTGAACCCAGTGCAGAAAGGCTACCAGAACGGGGTAGGTATCCCTCTCAATCAGGTTCAAGTGAGTATCTTCAGGTACGGTGGTGGCACACCCGCTGTGGGTCCCGAGCTAATTGAGTACGACCGTGCCTTAGTATATTCTAAAATTGAATCCGTCGAGAACCTTTGCACCCATCTCAATCCTAAACTTCTGCCAGGATAGCTCGTACTTGATGTTATTGGTTAGTGGTCCTTGGACTCCCCGCCACGTGAGGGCCTGGCATAAGATCCGAACCTGCTGATTCGTGGGCTCGGTTCCTCGTCAACATAATGGGAAAGGGCCGGAATGTCCAGGTAGAGAAGGCTAACGAGAGTGTGATAATCGCCAAGAGTGGATGGTGCGAATGCCGACGGGTTCGACGACGTCCAATCCATCACGCGAACGGGACGGTGTGGGAAGGGACCTGACAAAGTCTGGGAGTGAGTTTCGTGAGGATGTGATAGGGGCTAAAATGTACAAAAGAGGAAGTATGTGTGTACACGCCAGTTGCATTGTTTGCACTTTTGATTGCGACATCGTATTTTTGATGGGCTCCGAAAGCTTGCAGATAACAATCCCAGGTAAAACTTGGACAGTCTTGCCTTTTGAACTGCTCACTGACCTCGTCGTGCAGACTTGGACGAGGATGACTTCCAGACGACGCCAGTTCCGTTTGGACGTGCCGGCGGTGCATTTGGATTTGGCAGTGGACCAGAGTCACCGACAATCATCACCCCAACGACGGCAGTAGCCGCTGAAAGGAGTTTTTTCAGTGCACACACGCGGGGCGACTCGCTCGCCTCCGACGACTTGTTCCTCGACCATGCCCCACGCCGACCCTTTGCGCACGCTCCCCAGTCCTCGGTCGCGACAACCTCCACGTCTACTTCTACCAGCACGGGCTCGTTCAGTAAAAAGCCTTCTTTTGCTTCCATCCGAAACGCGTTCAAATCCACTCTCAAGAACAACGCCGACGTTCCGCCGCTCCCTAGCTTGGACCATCATCAGGCGTATCCGATCTTGAAGAATCCGTTCAACAGATCAACCTCATCACTCGCCCATCCTACCATCGCAACATCGAAGCAGACTAACGCCGCCAGTCCTCCGCATCAGCACCCGCGCCCGCCCACCCCTAGTGAACCGCGTTCCTCTCGGTCTACGTCTCGCCCACGTGGCCACTCCACAGCACGCTCGCACCATTCACACTCAGGTTCAGTTTTTTTCGGCTCAGAGAACAGCAGTGACCATGGGCATGGTTATCCGTTTGGCCATAACTCAAACCACGCATTCAATTTTGGCCATTCGCCAAATTCCCCGCCCCCTGTTCCACGTGTCCCTGAATCTCTGGTCGCTCCACGGGGTGATAGTCCGATTGTCTCGGAGGACGAAAGTGAAGATCACACTTCATCGAAGAGCCCCGCGGATTACGCGCTGCATGCGGTTCTCATCCGTTTTGCAACTCTTGCCGAGGCAAAGATTGACGCGTTTGTGCGCGAAAGTCCGGTAAGCATTCTCCAAATCAATCTCGCGCCGCAAGCTCCTGTATCCTCGCGTCATGATCCGTTATTGACATGTGCTCTTCTGGTACCTAGGATAGTGATCCGATATTGACTGACTTCTTTGGTCCTGCCCTCGACCCACAGTTCGACGAACTCCTTCAATCCCTTGGAAAGATTGCACAGAAACGTGCCAAGAATGTCATAGATGCCATTCTGCGCTGGCGTCAGGGTATACATGACCTTCCAGCCAACAGATCCGGGAACCCTCGGATGTCTGAACGCGCGTCCCTTGCTGCAATCTACATCATGTGCAGAGCGTTGGTCGCCGTTCTCTCCATGCTGACCCCGATTGCATTGAGCGATGTCATGGGATATAGATTGGAAGGGACCATTTTTGAGCAGTTTAGGCGACCATTGCCGTCTATCAACCCCAATTACAAGCTGTGTGCAGAGCTATACGCAGGAGTCTTGGGTTGTCTAGCTAGTCTAAGGTAGGTTCTGCCCATGCCGAAGGCCACGTTTACTGATTGGATCATTGCTAATGGTACCCCCCTCGTTTTAATCTTGACATAGATTCATGAGTGTTACAGACCGGTTTCTCAATGAGCTTTCACCTGTGGCGCACGGACAAGTTGCCAAGGACTCGGACACCAAATTTGAGAACCTAGTGAAAGGTCTGCGGTATGTACAAATCAAAGTAAGTCGGAGGTTTAGGACCATCTTGTCCGACATACGGTTTATGTCTAATGTGATCAATAGGTTTTCCCCCCAGAGGCATTCGAAGAAGGTGCTGAATTCATGGAGTCCTTGGCAAAATCATTCGAGAATGCTCACGGTCTACGTTTCAAAATGGCTTTCGCGGAAACCCTCACACGGTTGTTACACCCTATCGGCAAGGTAGGGAACATGATGCCTCGGTTAATGATGTCTGAATAAATTCCTCTGCAGGTTGCTCAAGCAGAAGTGAACCACCCGCAATGGGAGAAAGCGATAGAAAGGATATACCCTCGTGCAAAGGAGATGATGTCAAAGCCTCGATACTGGCATGTCGCGTATCCTCTGGCGGTTGCTGCGCTATGCGTGGCACCGCATCAGTTTTTCTTAAAGCACTGGATGACGTGCTTCGAGTATGGGATCGGTAAATTGAAGGTTCGCCTCGAGTTAGTTTGGTTGCGTAACCTTGGCTTACTTACATGCCCATTCATAGGACAAACCACACCGTATCCCCATTCTGAACGGGACAGTCCGCCTGATCTGGACATATCTCTATCGTTGTCAAGAGCCTGCATCGACTAGTACATCAAAACTAGACGGGCTTTTAAAGCACTTCTTCCCTACGGGGCGACCATCTGTCTTTCCACCTGAAGAACACCTTGAACCGTTCATCTGCATCGTCCACTTCATCATCGCTCGTTATTTCGAGTATGGCCGTGAGTTCTGTATGGAGCTCCTACAAGAGTCTGCCAGCGCGAACGGCGCTTTGGCCCCTGAACGTGTTGGAATCTTGGTGCAGGCGGCTCTCCTGACATTGCATGGCCTCGAACGCGAGGAACCGACACCGACATGGCCATCCAGTACAGATTTTTCGACGATACCCTCATGGGACGACTACCCTTCCTCTTCGGATGTTCTTCCGGCTTCGGTACTCTCGAAACCTGGCATTCAGGACTTCGTCGATCGTTTCGGTACCGCGACCTCTACCATTGCGCAAACATGTTTCAAGGTAGTTGGTCATATGTCCGTTTTTGATGAACAGTGGTCATTGGCACGTTCTTCCGCATCAAGTAGTGCGTCGTCATTCGAGGAATCCCATAATCTGGTTATCCGTCGTCATCCGGAAGGAGTCTTCGCGTATCCGAACCACCTAGTTTCGCACATCAGCATCCTGCAGACATGTTATCAATCATGGCCACGATGCTTACACACCCCGTTGATCCCTCTTCCCGACGCAGTTGATATGCTTTTACGTGGCGTCGTGCATGTCGAGCCGCGGGTGGGCGAAGTTGCAGGGGCAGCTTTGAGAAGGTTCATGAAAGACGCGTTGTATGCACCATCGGTGTTAAAGTGTTTTACCGCGTTCTTGTTCGACCCCAAGAATGTCGAACGGGAGGGAACTGGCCATCGGATTCTCCTCGAAAGCGCGAGGCTGTTGAACCTCTGGACTGGCGTGGTGGATACATGGATTACTGGACTCTCCCAGAAGGCAAAAGACGACCCGATGGGGAATGATCTGCAGGCTGTTCTTCAGCAGGCGGAGGAAGTTCTCATTGGCGCTCTTTTCCTTCTTTCATATGAATTGATGTCAATCCGTTGTGTCGGTGTCAAACTAGTACGCTCGCTCGTTCCCCTTTGCAAGGATCTCGCCCTCGGAAGCACCTTGGCCAATTATCCCACTCCTCTCACGTTTTTGTCTTCATCACTGTTCGAGAACGATCCGAAGGAGTGTCTCTTTCTTCAGGGTTTCGACGAGCTGCTGGATCGCGCAGAACTTGATCGTCTTCAGCAATGGAGAAGGTCTGCGAAACCAGACGTCCTTCTCCGGATTGCAGACAGCAATGTGGAGAAAGACCGCAAGATATGGCGTTTCATCTATCCGGCATTTATGCGGACATCTCTACCAAGCTGCGGCAAGGTCATTCCAAACTGTAGGGCCGTTATTGAAGCCGCGACCTCACGGTATCATCCTACAATGCTTCGACTTGCTGGTATATCTTCAAGTGGTCGCACACAATCCTTCCGTTCCACAGAACGAGATGGGCACAAAATGGTGAAGGAAAACATATCACTCATCGACCAGTGGTATATGTGGACTAGGGTACTCTGTTCCACCGCAACAGTATCAGATAATCGACTCGTGATGACACAGGCGGGTCGGGAGCACACTCGCGCACCTTCGGCTTCCAACTTTGAGCGCGAACGAATGTCGACGACGCGCTGTCTATTCAAGCACTTGACACCGTTCCTGGACGCAGACTATACACCATTCCGAGATGCCGCTGTGTTGTCTATCAGCGCATTTCCTCTCGAAGGTTATCCTCAGCTCCTAGAGGATCTCAATCTGTTCGCGTCTCGTCAATTTTACGACGAAGGACGCACTAAGCTGGGTTCGCCGGCTACTGGGATCCGCTCTCGTCGACAAAGTCGCCTGCATTCAGCAGTTGGTCGAATCTACTACCTCACCGCACAACACTTTCATTCTCTGAAGTCGTCGAACAAACAGGATGCTTTGTCCCACGCACTCAAGTTCGTTAGGAACACACAAACCTTCCTAGTTGCACCCGACAATCGGGATAATTACGCTTTACAACGGCTTCGGCGTTACTTTTGCGGGCTGATCGAGCGTCTCTTCGATGCCTCGGAGGAACTCCCCGAGGTGGATGGTATTCCCCCTAGCAACCATCTCTCTCTCTATCGCATGTGCGAAGAATGGTGCCAATATGGTCCACAGAATGAATCTGCCAAAACGAGGTTTATCTTGATGCAGAGGGCTGCGTCCATAAAGGATCCTGAGGCGGAGTCAGACGCTGGCGAACGACTTCAACACGAGACCAAGCTATTGTCTCACGCGTCTGTCGGTGCCTTGTCGTCTCTTTGTGTGAGTTGCACTTTTCTCCGAAACATGACGTCTTGTTCACCGGATATTGTAGCAAAAGGCTTATCGTTCGGCCGACGCTATTGAGATGAGCTCTCCGATCGAACGTTCTATTCCGGACCCCCTTAAACCGCTCGAGGCTACTCAGATTCTCGATCGAATCCACGCCGTATTCGAGGATGGTCAACCCCCATTGGTGACCTGTGCTAAGTATGTTTGCTTGTCCGTAATAAAAAGCGCGCTAACATATTTATTTTCTTCCAGAAAAGCACTGCGGTCTCTCCTCATTCTGTCTCATCCTGGCGCAGATCTCCTAGTAGACGTACTACGTCGAGGGTTCTGTGATGCCACAACCATCACATTAAGCAGTGCCGCGTTTTTTGAGACCATCGCAGATGTGATCTGCGGTACATCAGGCCACTCTTTCACATTTGCACAGTCTGTCTGCCTTGGATTGGCGAACCTTTGCCATGGAGACAGCACCATACGACGACATGCGTTCAACATTCTTGTTGCCATTCATGAACAGTCCGCAGGTGTGATTGCTATGGCCGAGTTTGAAACTATGGTAGCCAACCGTACTCCGAGCGTTTACCTTCAAGCCCACCGGCTCGTTGGGGAATGTCTTGCAGGGGAGCACCCAGAGCAAGCTTTTGATGTCCTCTCGGAAGTCACAACACTACTCTTACGTGTCCATCGCCATGGCAACGAAAGGGTGTGTCATCTCATGCTACAAGGCTTGGAACATTGGGCACCAAACCTCGAGGTCAGGGCTCTTGACACGTCGAAGTTGGCCTTGACATCGAAGGGCAGCCTCGTTGTGTATCACTTGCTCGCTCTTACTAAGCGATTCGGTAACGCACAACCCGAACAAATCGCCGCGATTTGGGCTCGGCTTGTTGAGGTGCCAGATGCGTTAGCCGGGCGAGCCGTTGTGTCTTTCCTGGTCAACGAGTCCCTCAAGGTCACCACGAACGCTTTTGTCAAGTGCGCCTCCGAGGTCATTGCGTGCCTGTCTCGTTCAGCGGCCGGCGTACAGATCTTCCAGGAGCTATGTAGCATCTGCGGACCAGAAAGGATGCTCCCTACATTCGAACACCGGCTGGAGCAACCAACTCCAGAGGAACTCGAGTTGTGGACCGACCTCGATGTGCTATTCGCGGATGATCAGCCCCGCCAGTTGTTGGGTTCCGCTCAGTACGCTATGGTGTACATTGGCTCTGTCTCGGTGGAACGCATGTGGACGCATCATGAACACATACCCATCATCCTTTCGGCTATTCTTTGTCATCTAGATCACAGGGCCTCGATGCTGCGATCGGCTGCGCGTCGCATGTTGTTTCACTTGATGAGAGCTTGCGTGCCTCGGTACCCATTGGCTACAGACAAGGTAGGACAACCTGCCCGAGCGTCTCTGCTATCCATCATCGCGACTATGGAGGGCCAGGGGGATTCCCTTTTCTGGTCGGAGAGTGATGCGGAAGAGGTAGTTCTGCCTCGCATGAAGCACATCGTGGATCATGTGGTATTCGTCATTGGGCAATCCGTCCCTGACCTGGCGAAGAACCTAGCGGCCGTATCGATACCCTACATCGAACATTGTCATATTCGCAGCATTGCCAGACGGTCTCTTCAGGTCTTCCGGCTGCTCAAGGTCCCACTTTCTCAAGACATCCTCGGGCATATCCTCAGTCGCTTATGCACTACCATCAGCGACGAAGAGACCGACCTCCACCACTTTGCCGAAGCGATCATCTCCACGCTCGCGGTCCCTGTGGCTTCAGATGACCTAAATCCCGCTCTCCTCCCCCGTCTCTTCTGGGCAACAGCATCATGTCTCACGACAGCCGTCGAGTCAGAATTCGCCGCAGCGGTCAGACTTCTGATCGCGGTGCTCGACAAGATGGATTTAGAAAGCGCAGAGTCCGTCGAATCAGTCCTCGCTCAGCGTCCAGAGTCTTGGAATGGCACGTACAGTCTACAAACCTGCCTTCTGAGTGGGTTGCGCTCGGCTACCACCATGGCTGACACCTTTCCGGCGCTTCAGCGGCTATCCAGAATCTCAGACTCGCGGCTTATCGAACCCTCTGAACGCCGTCTTTGCGATCTTTTCGCCCTCTCCCTTCCGTGGTGTTTACATTCCATGGTTAGCGACAGCCGTGATGCTGCCCTTGATGATTTTTGTACTTCTATTGCCAACCTCGCTTCACAAGAAGGTCGGGACACCATCTCTCGCATTATGACCTCGTTCGTCAAGAATCGCTTCCGTACCAAAGATGACTTCCTTCGGCAGTCTATTGCGGGGCTTCGCGAATATTACTCCGCTACGCGCTGGTCGGACATCGCTACGCTCCTTCTCGGGCTGGTTCTCAACAAGGAGAATTGGGTCCGCGTCCACACGATGCAAGTGTTGAAGGCGTTCTTTCAGCAACGTGATCCGCGAAATGCACACCATTCACTTGCAACCGAACACCTCATGCCGCTACTGCGACTTGTCGAGGGTGACCTGGCTGCCGAGGCGCTTGACGTACTAGAAGAGCCGACAAAGGTGTCGGGGGGACAAAATTCCCGCAATGTTCTCCGGATGAGCATGCACGGCTCATTCAACACTCCCCCTGTAGACGACGGAGAAATCTTTGGTGTCCCTGAAGACTCGGGATGGTGTATCCCCCGAGTTAAATCCCGGCGATCCATTTGCAGGAACAACATGCTGACAGTCGCGCAAACGTGCACCGGTGCCCTGCGGCCGTCGTATATTGATCTGGAGACGCGCTCGCAGATCATTTCATTCTCCGACCCGTTGGATGAGGATCTTGGCGTGCTTGTTCAGGACCTCCATGAGCTGAGTGAATTCTTTCAGAACACGAAGCCGCGTCCCCGTATTCTGGTACCGAGCCAACAATTGGAGGACCGTGTGGCATCGATTATCGCCCGGTCGACGGATGACTCCAACGACGCGCCTCAGACGCCGTTCACGGACGTCTTTCATATCGGCAAACCGAACGACTACTCGGACGATTCGGGGGATGATAGCGGTTCTGATTCGGAGCTCGATGCATTCATTTACGACTCGCCCACGTTTTATCAGAGTGCCCCGAACGGTCGGGGGCACAATTAATACCCTTCACACTCCCGTATGTACGATATGTCCAACTATAAATTAAACACAGCACTCGGTGTCAGCTTTTCTTATCCCATGGATGATATATATATTTCACGTTGTCCAGGCGTGTTTCGGGTTGACAGCCTGACGTCATCTGTCGTGAGGTGTTTCCTCCCCTCGACCTCGCCTCACTCGAACCTCACCACAACCTCCACCTCAGAAGGTTTCCACCCAGAAGTTGTCGAGTCAAGAACTTGCCAGAGAAAGCATGGGAGATACCATCATCCGCGAGGTACCGTTACTCCACTTCCGATATCCAAGTCCTGGCGCTACCATGCGTGAGACAGGTTGTCAAGGACGTCTGGACGTTCTCCCGGTTTGTTCTGCACCGAACGAGGCAACCCAGCGATTTATCTCTCCTCTAGTCCATTCGCTAGATTTGGCGTCCTTCCTATCGGCGGTCGATCGACGGCCGTCAAATTAAGAGACGGAGGCGTTTGGGTGCTTGCCTCGACCCCACTGGACCACGAAACCAAATCCAAAATCAACGAACTCGGTCCGGTCAAGTATGTATTTCGAGCGCACTTACTCGTTGGACGTTTCTACACTGCATGGCAGGTATATCATCAATCCGGATAGCGTGCACCATCTCTATTTGTTGGACTTCAAGATGGCATACCCGAATGCAAAGGTTATTGGGGTAGAGGATACGGTCAAGAGGATGAATGAAAAGTCGTTTCCGTTTGATGGACGTGAGTGCTTGGTTCGAGCCAGTGTGGTTCAGCGATGTGAACTGTCACCTTGTTATTAGTCTGGGGTCGCGATCCACCCGACACGAAGTATGGTTTTGAAGATGATGTGAGTGAACTTCTTGCAGCCTGCAGACATCATTAATCCCGTTTCCAAGATCAAGCACTGGTACGTCCGGGAAACAGCCGTTACCGAGCTTGGACTCAGCTAGCTGCAGCTATTTCTCTGGCATCAGAAACAAGGACGTCGCATTCCTTCACGTCCAGTCTAGATCTCTGATTCAAGCAGATCTACTATTCAATCTACCAGCGACCGAACAAGTGAGTGTATGGGTTCGTTTATCGTGCGATCCACTTTTTGAACTTGTGCGTAGTACTCGAAGTCTTCCAGATGGATTCCCCAGGGAACTTTGAAGCCAGATTCATGGGCGCACCAAAAAGTCATACACGGCGTCACCACTGACGTTGAGTGAGTCGAATACCGGCCTGTATTGTTGGCTATTGGCTAACGTGAACGTCATGGGCAGAGCGATGAAACGAGACGCAAAGACGGTCGCTTCCTGGGATTTTGACAGGATAATCCCCTGCCATGGGGTAAGCAATGCCCACTAGGGAAGTGCTCTTGCGAAGCACGATTGCTGACGTCGACTCCAGGATGTCATCGAGCGAGACGGAAACAAAGCATGGCGAACTGCCTACCAATTCTTCCTGAACTAACGCCAGACTATATCTCTGTGCCTATCTATCACCAACTACGAACTTGTGGATATAGTACCATATTTAATTATGTAACACATCAACGTCCTACCCTATGTAACAATTGCACTCGGATGGTTGGATGTTCCCGCTTGGGATCCAATATACGTGCGCAATTCGTTAGCAAGAAGCAATAAGTCCGCTTCAAGCCTACCTCCTACAGTTTCAGCTGTCATCGTAGGGTGGTGAGGCTGAATGTTATCAAGTCGCTAACTGCCTTCCAATAAAAAAGGCCGGTAAGACGCAATGTGCACTGAAGCATGGCAATATGTGAAGGTCGAAGGCGGAAGTTCGCCGAGTTTTCGGTTAAGTGTGTGCGCCTTCATTTCCCTGAGCCTATCGTTCGTGGTGTCCATCAAAGTCACCTAACGATCCTCGAAGTCAGCTATAGTAGGGATCTAGGGATCGAATCACTACCACATAAATCCGAGAAAGTGATCGAATGGCGGCACTGCAGTTTTGCTGTACATGTCCTTGCTGTGCCACTCTTATATACCGGCGACACAAAGGCCATCTTGATGCACATCCTGCATCAAGATGGGCCTTGCGAAGGCGGGTCGCCGGTGTAAAGACTACTCCTCAGTGAGCGACCAGGAGTCGGACCAGCCGAGGGAAGAGTCGAGGCGTGGCTACGGATGAAGTGAATGAAGAGGTCTGGAGTTTGATCTTCAGGAGCCTACTCAGCCCGGGAACGGCTTCTTTCACAGCGCCTGCATAGGCTCGGGGCCGATAGACATTTGGCTGCGAAGCGATCTTGTCGGTAAGAGTGACGAAGGAAACTCAAATCGTGCGACGGACCAAAATTGCTGTGCAAGAGGATGTGACGCCGGAAGGGAGTGGGGTCCTGAGACTTGTGATATGGCAGGAAGAGATCGCGTGTCGCGGTCCCTAACGAAATAATGGACGAACTTGCTTAGACCTCGGATGTCTTCCAAAAAATTTCTGCGTGGCACTGGTGAAAACCTGCAGTTCCCTCAAGGAACCGGGAAAATCATCGACCATGCTTGAATTCCGCTTTGTATGCTCCAATATCCTACTGCTTCGATGAAAATTGTCGGTGTGGGCGCGCCAGGCATGGACGATGTCACCCTACCAAGGAGGTCGTCAGAATCAATGACTAGGTTGACCGTTGGCCAATGCGACTGGTCGGAACACTTTCAGCGTGGCAGCCGACTCCAAGGATCTAGGAATGACGCGTGAGTAGCATTCAGCTTAATTGTGATGTCGTGGTGGTGGTTCAATAACGCCACCAGCAAATTCCAAACAACAACAGTAACCATGCGGTTGGCAAGTGTTTGGACTGCCTTTCTATTGGTCTTCGATGAACATGACACACGGCCGACCCGTAAACCCAATGCTTGTACCCAAAATGCCAGCGATCCAGGCGAGAGCAGAATTCAAAGGGAAAGCCTTCAAAGGCGTCGTCAACGTGTTATCCGATTCGACCCCGTAATGGTGATGTACTACCATTAATTTGGTCCGATCCTCAAATTTCTGGTCAGAGAATCGACGAGGCACCACCTTGCAGAAGCTCACTTTTATTAAACGAATTACTATTAAGGACCGCCGATTCCCACCTCGTGCAACGCCAGGGGGGAACGTTGAACCCCGAGATCGCGTTCTGTCGCTTGCTCGGGTTTGTGACGAAAGGAATCTCTGCAGTGCGCATTGGAAAGGCATGCTGTGGGCTATGGCTTCTGGAAACACAAATCCGCATATGGGTCACTTGATGAAGTGAGGTGGGCAGCCTTTTTCGGAACACGAGGCGGCGTCGTGTATTGGGGCAACGGCCTCTTAAAAGACTGGACCTGGGGTGAGCAAGCCATCACAGACACCACGATCTTACCACCTCCTATGCCCTTCTGCCTTCTTTGCCCCCCCGGCGAACAGCCGTTCTTCGACGAAATCGGCGAATTGACGAATGTAACCTGGTTACTTACTCGCCAGGCGCCATCACTATCTGACGTTTCGCCCGCTCTTTAGCATACTTCGGGGGTACATTCGAAAGGTCCCGTTAATCCTGCCGGACATCGTCCTCCTCAAGTCGCCTCCGCTACCCAATGTTGCGTCTGCAATAAGAAGTTTACCACTCCTGGTGGTTTGTCCAGTCACCAGAAGGCTAAGCGTCACTATCCTCCTCGTTCGGCATCCCCATTTGCAAGTTTCGAGGATGTTGCTCAGCCATTGGAGACGCGCGGAGTCTCTCCAGCTTCGATTGCCGTGAGCGGCGACCCGATGTCCAACAGACCGGACGCGGTTGAACAGCGGATTATACATCGTTGCAGCGAGTGCCAAGTAAACTTCGACTCTCTCGCTGAGCTGAAAACGCATCAGTCCTCACACGGGAAGGTCCCATGCTCGAAATGCAGCCACCTATCCTCCTCTCTCTTCGAGTGGAATGACCATTTCAAGCAAGTCCACCAGAAGCCTCAGTCTCAGGCCAACGGTCATCAGGCGGAGCCCGCTGCCGACGCCATCCCCTCTCGTAGGAGTCCTAGCCCAACGATCGTTCGCCCGGCGAGTTCCCAGTCCATAAGCAATAAGAGCGTCTCTTCCAACTCTCATGGCAAAGTTCCCTTTGCCTGCGAACCTTGCAAGAAGGAGTTCAAGAGTCAGGCTGCGTTGCAAGCCCACACGGCTGCGAAGCATCCTGCGGGGGCCGAGTGCGTTATTTGCCACTTTATCTGCCCCTCTACGGCCGCGCTAGAAGAACACGTTAACACCGTACACTCGTGTTCTGTGTGTCAAGATGGCATCCTGAGAGATGCCCAGACTCTGTCCGACCACATATTGGAGCATTCGCATCCCATTCTGTGCAAGAGGTGCGGAACACGATACCGGACGGAGGGAGACCGCAACCTTCATTTCGCTGCCGCAGATAATGACCATCCGGTTTGTGTCGCTTGTCGTCTCGGCTTTGAGGATGATAACGTATTACGCATGGTGAGCCTCCCGATCTGGAGTTAAAGAGCCCTCTAACGCTCATTGGACTCCTTAGCATATGGATTTAGTCCATCCCCCTTCTCCGAGGCCAAGTCCAAAGCGAAGCCCTCGCCGACCGTTTACGGAACCTGGCATGGAGTCCCACGCAACTATCACATATCCCCGCGGCTTTCAGTGCGAAGTCTGCCACGAGGCTTGTTTATCTCAGACGGAACTCGAGGTCCATGTCGTCACGGTTCATTCGTGTCCCATTTGCCACGATGGGATCTATATGGACATGAGAGACCTGGAGGAACACCTAGAGCAGCATCGTTCCCCTTATGCCTGCCGCTTATGCGGCTTGTCCTATGCCGAAGAAGCTGAACTCCTTGAACACTACAAGGACTCTCCGAATGATATCCACCCTCACTGCGAGAGGTGTTGTCTTGGATTCGAGAACAAAGATACATATAGCGCTGTAAGTATCTCGTTTATCAATGATGGTAGTCAATTATCAGTCCGTTTTCGCAGCATGTCGATGAAACCCACCCACGGGTCGCTTGTGAGATATGTGAAGGTGAATTATTCGATCTGGAGCAACTCGCTATCCACTACTCGAATTCGCGGAAACATCCCAAGTGCGAGAAATGTGGGATCGGATTCAGAGACCAATTTGATTATACGGACGTGAGCGAGAAAGCTTTCCGCTAGTCACCCCTTAACCTCGAACTGTGCAGCATGGCGCTTCTGCGCATCCAGAGTGTCACTGTTACTTGTGCCAGTGGCACTTTGACACCCCCGAGGTCTTACAAAACCACACCAATCATTTCTTCAATCATCCCAAATGTCAAGATTGCGATATCAGATTTGCTGACGCGGATGCGTACCAATACGTAAGATCTACAACTTGATGTGATAACCCAGCGATAACCCACTTCCGCTTTGCAGCATCTTTTCACGGTTCATCGTCCAAACTTTGGTGATCAGGGACAATCCGCTGTTCCAGCCATTGAGCCCGACCACGAGAACAAGGTTCTCCAGGAGGACCTTTCAAGCCCCTTACTGAGCGCTCGGGCCTATGACCCTGTTTGGGGCTTTGAGGGTAGCGCGAACCTCCCATACGCATCATTCATCCCGCTGCCTCCCAGCCTGAGTGGTTATTCTAGCCCCATTTCCCAAAGAGTAACGGCTGAATCTGGTGACTCAACGGGGTCGCGTAGCTCCACCCTTTCCGTCGAGCAACGCTCTCCCACCGACGGTCAGCCATGGAATGGGACGATGCGATCATTGTCTCTGGACGCTGGCCACGATCTCAAGGCATCGCCCGAGTTTGATCACACTCCCTTGTCGACGCTTCCGGCGGTTGGAACACCTCTCATGCAATCGGTCGACTTTCATAGCCCGTTCAGCCCACGGCCCGAACCGACCCCGTTGCTGTCGTTGTCTCAGGGGATCGTCGTTGCCGCCGTGACCGTGGCGGAACGCGATGAGGTGGTTAGCGATTCGAGTAGTTCCTTCACGCGCTCTCCCCCCTTGGTCTCTCCCGTCGTCAAATTACCAGATCCGGACGCAGTAACCCCGACGACCACGTCGAGTTGGACGATGACAAGCGATATGGATTCTCGGGGGTCTTCGCCTCGTCCCCGTTCCAAATCTTCGTCGCAGGGGATGAACGGCGCGTCTTCCGTAGGTCGAACTCCCACGTCCGATCATATCGTTCCGCAGTTGAGCTTGCTGGTTCCAAGCTCGACGCAACTAACTGGTAGCGCAAGGTCATACTATATTCCTTTTGAGTCCCACACGAAACGTACTGACGCCGTATGGTAGCAACTCGGGATGCCCCAGCTCCATCTCCCCCGAGTCGGCTGGTATTAGCGTCTCCGCGAGCATGACGCCAGAGTATCTCCGCGAGGCACGGGCTTATCTATCGCTCACGCATCAGACGCAAGAACCTTCATCCCCTCCAGTATCTCGTAGTCCAGGCATCTCATCGCCCATATTATCTTCTGCAGGACTTGCTTTAGGTGACCAAGGACGCCGCCGTGAGGTGCGGTTCGAGGATAACATCATGTCGGAGGCGGCATGGGACAGACAATCCTCGTCGAGCGATTCGTCGCTCGATCCACCGGTCGTACTCCCTCGACCAGGTTCGGGCGGCTATAGAACGAACGGTATGTCTTTCGTTCTGCGTCTTGTCCGTATACTACCCCCTCATGATCTGCGATGCAGGCATCAGTAAATTACCCCGCTTTTCCGCTCTCAGGCGTCCGACTAGAAAGTGGACCAACGGTGGGGCAAACCATGTACCCCACCACGTGTACAACAAACGGTCGTCAAACGCGGCACCCTCGCCGTCGTACCACTGCAGATCTTGTTATCGAGATCACTGCGAAGCACCGACGACGACTACGTGTGGCCACCTGTTTTGTTACGAGTACGTGTGGTTCCGATGATGATCTTGCGACCAACGCTCTGAAACTGGATGCAGGTGCATTTCTACGGCGATTATGAAAGAACCGAGGTGTCCCGTTTGCGATGCACCGACGTTGTTGTATTGTCTGTTCCGCATCGATACGTCGGCTTGAATATGAAGTAGTAACAAGGTCTCATCTTAACTGTCATTAGCAATATTCTATCGCTTTATGTTGAAATCTATTTACGTGGTTGACGCCACTCCGTGAACTCGTTAGCGGGGCGCGACGAGAGAGTTTGATTTTCGGTGGGTAGAGAGTTGCAGGAAGTCGCGTGATAGTTGCCTTTCCAGTTCCAACCATCATGTTTGCGAATGGAGGAGGAATCGACCCCGAGGCAATTCTTTAGTCCTCAATCGTGAAGCGCTAAAGCATCGCCCACCAGACTACCTGGGGCATCTTGCATCTTTGACTCGCTTTGCAATCGCGTAGGATTCGTTGCGACCGTCTCGGACAGAGAGGTGATCCTTGAGGAGGCAATCGTTGTCCCTTTTCCCTCGTTCTTCTCACATCTTCAAGACGCATCGTGCGGCTAACCGGGGACGATCATTACCGTTAACGCGAGCAAGTGTAATTGCGACGCGCTTGTTGTCTTAACCGGGATCCTGTCCACATTCCACTCAGGCTGCAGACCTGTCAACGGAACTCCATGGCATACCTGGTTGACAAATGCCAACGGGGCTGTTACTAGTAACGACCCATCTCGTAAAGACAGTGTAAGTGTGCCCCCTTCTTGCGACCCAGAATTTGGTCTTCCGTTCACGGTTTGCGTCTTAACAGCGATGCGCTAAGCAATCTATGCATCAGAGATAGCGGCTTGACTTCAAACAACTTGGCTCAAGTCGGCTATTAGCCGGAGCCGCGGCAACACTAGCCGCCGGCAGGGCCTGTTTGTCGCGGTTCAAGAGGGTTCAGCAGTTCAAGTCTGCCAGTGATACTATGATCTGGCAAGATGGTATCTCACTTAATGCGATGACTCGGAAACCTGTCCTCGGAGTTGGCTTCTGTTGAGACGAAGCCTCCTTCTCCCCACCCGCCTTCTCCCACTAGTGACCACTGGCCCCTTGTGGTCACTGCGGGACACACTCCCTGAGAGGCGATTGCCCAGGACGTAGTCGCTATCCAGGCATACAAATAAGCGGTCACTGCCTTGCCTACTTCCCACTGGCAGAAGTCGCGGCTGGGAGCCCCCTAAACAGCACTGAAAGGATGTCGGCTGGGGTACTAACGATAGGCCCCTGATGAGATCTTTCGCAGGCTCGAAACCGCTCCTCCCGACTCCCTATCTCCCTCTGCGCTACCGTACAGACCCTGATCCTCGGAGGAGAGTCGGTCACTTCTTCATTTCCGCCCACACATACTTCCATTCTGTCACTGTTTGGAATATGTATTGACTTGTTTCACTCCTTCTCTTCGCTTCACTGGCATCATACTGACTTTATAAACAGCATGTGCAGAGACCATTCCCCCATCGCCTCATTTACAGCACTAAAGGTGTGTACCCTACTAATACTCGTGACCATCCTGCACACTATACTTATGTCTGTGTAGCCTCTACCACTCTGCTTTATCAGGTTGGTAGTACTCGGTCGTATCACCCATTCAGACCGCTCAAGTTTCCGATATTTTATCAAGTTTATAGCCCGCAATGACTGGATGGAAACTAATCGCTGGTGGTCTCTCGCGGATCTCTGCTGGATCAGTCACCAATGTCTGGGGCGTCAACTCCGCTGGCAACATCTACCGTTACACAGGAGATGACAGCAACCCCTGGGTCCAGATCCCCGGTGGTCTTAGCGATATTGGCGCGGCTGCTGATGGCACGGTCTGGGGCGTCAACAAGGCCGGCGAGATCTATCGCTACACTTGGGATTCCAACAACTGGGTCAAAATTCCCGGTGCTCTCACGCGAATCTCCGCTGGATCAGCCACCAATGTCTGGGGCGTCAACGCCGCTGGCAACATCTACCGTTACACTGGAGATGACAAGAATCCCTGGGTCCAGATCCCTGGCGCCCTGACCGATATCGGTGCGGGTGCTGATGGCACGGCTTGGGGGGTCAACAAAGCCGGCGAGATCTATCGCTTCGTTGGGGGTTCTAACTATTGGCTCAAAATTCCTGGTGCACTCACTGCAATCTCTGCTGGGTGGAAAACCAACGTGTGGGGCGTCAACTCCGCTGGCAACATCTACTCGTTCACAGGTGATGACGTAGCCAAACCCTGGGTTCAGATCTCTGGTGGCCTTGTTGATATTGGCGCGGGTGCTGATGACGTGGTTTGGGGGGTCAACTCTGCTGGCAATATTTACCGCTGGATCCGCGATTAGCCTGGTATTCTTCTTACTTTTTCGTTAGAATTGCGATAACAAGCACGGTGAATGCGGGAGCTGCCTCGGCCGCATGAATAGTTTCTCATCTTCGACCATTTCTTGCTGTCTCATGTATCTGTTATGATTTCACCCTGTTTTGCCCTTTGACTTAGCCTCCTTTTCATCAACGAAACTCCCTTCCACCTTGTGTTCTTTTTCTTGACTTCTTCTG
The DNA here is from genome assembly GCA_038090315.1 of Xanthoconium stramineum. Lineage (NCBI taxonomy): Eukaryota > Fungi > Basidiomycota > Agaricomycetes > Boletales > Boletaceae > Xanthoconium > Xanthoconium stramineum. The sequence goes on along the minus strand of JBBPMO010000289.1, from coordinate 1,954 downwards.
ACCCACAGTTCTATCTCCGACTTAGACCGCGCTTCTGAAGTGTTGCTAGTCTACATACCAGGAACCAGTCCCAGTCTTGTCTACGTGTACAAATGCTTTCAAGTTGTCAATCGGGCTAGGATGATCTAAATTCAAGCAAAGGCATAGAACGTAACAGTACAATGGAGACCCCTGATCATGTTGACGCCGCTTGGGGTGTTTTGGTATCACTGAAGGCCAAGTCAAATGAGATAAGTTATCCGCGTGCTCATGATATAGGATGTATCCAACGCTAGAAACCTTTCTACGTTATGGGCATTCCAAATGATAGGCCGACAGTAACTGGCGAAGGGTAGGATGATGAATTACTACCGGCACCTTGCCCTTCATGGTCGCCCCTGAAGCATTGGACTCTACGTTGCGCTGCCAAAGATCTGGTAGCGCCTACAGATGCTAGGTCCGATTTCGTCATATTGAGCTTTCGTATGGCACGAAGTGTAGAACTCAGGCTGTGAGACCGTCAACCCTGAGACCGAAGGCAAAGGCAGCGGAAAATCTCACCAAGGACGCCAAAAGTGAGCCTCCGAACCAGACGGCGTAGCTGGGCGACAGAAGGAGCGATCAATCTCTCAAATTCACGGTGGTGATTATGATCTTTACCGTTGGCGCTTGTGCGAAATGACTTCGACTTCTACTCCAGAGGACTGGGATGCACCAAATCAGAGAACTTTCGGCGAATTACTTGTGGAGCTAGACCTGACCTTTTGTGTACTGCCACTCGCAATTACGCTGGCTTCGAGTCGGCGATCAACCAGTTGCTTGAGGTCTCTTTTGAGTCGCTGTCCAAAGTGCTGGAACATCGTGGACCCTCCTGACAACACGATATTCTGCACGCGAATAAATACATGACGTCAACAAGGTAGGTGTTGCTTACCTTGTATAATCCGCGACGAACATCGATGGGTGATGCCTGGATTACATCGTCAACGATATGGGGAAGTGGCGTCAAAAAGTCTGATGAATAAATTTCTGGATTAAAGAAGATTTCGGGTGCGAGGAAACGCTCATATCCGATATCAATGGAATACTTCTGTGCCATCGATTAGTCGGGGCAATGCAGTCGCCAAGTGTGAACGTACCTTTCCGGTAGCACCGTGTTCGCCATTATACCTCTCAAAGTACTTGTACGGCTCGGCGTCATACTTTCTGAACTCCTTGACGATGTCTTGGCAAACGTAACTGTAATCTTCCTTCACCTTGGAGGCAATTCTTAAATGATCATCTGAAGGAGCGGCGCTCATTTCACCGCGTTCTCGCAGAAGATTAAGCACGAATTGCGTGATATCGCGACCGGCAATGGGAATATGTTTGATAGCACTTCCGATCACATAGCCTTCCGCACAAGGAATGACGTGGGTGACACCGTCACCAGAGTCGACGACTGTGCCGGTTAATGTCCTATCTGTGACTCTATTGGACGACCACGATGCGGCAAGCGCTAGCACCGCCTGCACAGCGATGTATAAGCCTTTAATGTTGAACGACTCGAAGAAAATTTCGGCTGTTTGTTCTCTATTTTCTGGAGGATTGAGAGGTGGCTCGGTCTGGTGATGCCGGATCAACAACGATATACATCTTAGTAGAGACAACTGACCAGCAGGAAGTAATGGTCCTCGGGCTCGGCGCGCAGGTACTTGAAGATCGTCTGTTCCCAGTAACGTTCCATGTGATCCCAATTATCGATCATGCCATGGCGAATCGGGTAGTGTACGCCATAGCCGGGCGTCTTGGCGTTTGCTAGAGCTTCATCACCGATGAAGAAATCAAGGTCCTCGATGCCCCGTTTTGATGCAAGGTTTCCTGGCTTTACTGGGATCGGAGGTCCTCCGCGCGTTGTCTGAGAAGCAGGACCACGAGTGGCTATCGCGGTCGGAAACACACTTTGCTGGGATCAGCTGCAATGCACAATTCCCAG
>JBBPMO010000288.1:0-32061 GCA_038090315.1 Xanthoconium stramineum | reverse complement strand
TGAAAGGAGGACCAATGGAAGGTGGTGTTTATTACTCCAACAGGCCTTTTTGAACCTACAGTCATATTTTTTGGCTTCTGTAATGCCCCACCCATGTTTTAGTCCTTCATGAACCATATCTTTGCAGACTACATTCAAGAGAAATGATTTAAAGTCTACATGGACAACATGGGGGGGGGATCCACACCAAGGATGACTTGCCCCTACATCACGAACAAATGAGAAAGGTTCTCTAGCAGCTGAGAGAACATGGATTAATGGTCAAACTCTCAAAGACAATCTTTGATGCTTCTCATATGGAACTTCTAGGGATGATCATAGGACAAGGGAAAGTGGAGATGGACAAAACAAAACTAGACACAATTAAAGAGTTGAAACCACCACAATCAAAGGAGTGTGGTTGTTCACAGGTTTCACCAACTTCTACTGCAAGTTCATTCCCAACTTCTCCAACATTATTGCCCCTTTGTGTTACAATTATCTACCCTCTTAGGACACACACACACACTCTCTCTTTCCCTAGACTATCTTCAACCCCATCAACTGAGCACCAGCTTATGCCTTCTTCTTTGGTGGCCTGTCCACTTATTACCATGTCCCATTGGACATCTGTACATTCCTGTTCTTCCTTCTGCTTTTCTCCTAATATCAGGAATGATATCACATTACACCCCGGGCTTGATCCATGGACCTGTATTCTTCTTAATCCTTTCTTGACATTCCTTGATGACACAGCCCTTAGTTACCTTAGAACATTGATCATCTTTCCTATCACCTGATGTACTGCCTTGTATCTGTTCTCTTGGTTTCTATCACATTCCATCAGTACACTGCCCCGATCTCCTTTCACTACTTATACTGGACCTTATTTTCTCTCATGCCTTTCTTTCTTTTCCTCATGTTTCTTCTGTGCATCCACAAGGCATCTACTCCTCATAGCCCTGCCCTGTTGAACCCAGTCTTCTCGTGTACTTACCCAGTACCTCTGTGCAATCTACTTCTCTTTCACTGAGAACTTGTCTGTCTGACAACATCCCCGACCTAGTCAACTTAGCTCACCTCGAAGTCCGTTCAACTCATCCATTACTTGGAACTCTTGACCCTAGTCCTTGTCTGTCATACACAGAACCTTTTGTTCATCTCACTCATCCTTGAACCCAGACCTTGATCCTGAGGATGTAGCGTCTCTTCGTGAGTACCTCCCTCATAGAACACTTAGTACCCAGACCTCAACACCCACATCTCTTGTGATGTAACCATCATCATCCCGTGCAGACCTCCTTTGATCCTCAACCCTGACCTAGTGTTGCCTTCGCGTAACAAAGTAACCATTGTTGTCCCATTCGGACTTCTTTTGACCTTTGACCTTGACCTAGTGTTGCCTTTGTGTAACACTTTGAACCTTCTAACTTGAAAAGGGGCACCTTGGCATTGGACTCTGCTTTAACAGAAAGCTTTTGACAAGCTGAAAAACATCTTTTCCTTAGCCCCAGTACTCCAAATCCCTGATGTTAGTTGTCCATTCTCCATCATAACTGATGCTTTTCTCATAGCCATTGGAGCAGTTCTTCTCCAACTGAATGAAATTCTCCCATCACCATTATCACCAACCATAAGAACTTGTCCTACATCAAAGACCAACAAAAACTCTCTCAATGTCAAGCCAGATGGTCTCTGTTCCTACAGTACTTTGATATTAGATGGCAAGTCATCCCAGGAACAAAGATGGCTCCCACAGATGCATTGTCTCAACAAAACATAGTAGATATCTTCCAGGACAATGAAGAAGCTGCCATATGTCCCAAACCAATAGTCATCCAGGCCCTTGACCTCTCCCTTATTCATTACATTCAGTCCTCCTCCCAGTCTGACCCTTTGGTTTTACATGCAATAGAAAGTCTCCAACAAGAATCTCTGCTATTTGCTCAGTCCTCCCCCAAAGACTGGCAGTTCAAAGACAACCACCTATACTTCAAAGAACAAATATATCCCCCCCACCTCTTGACACACCCTAGTACAATCCCTGCATGAACCCCTGCTTTAGATCATATGGGATGATTCCACACCAAAGCAATCCTCAAATGAGACTATTGGTGGCCAGAATTGTCCACATTCATCAGCAACTTCATTGCAGGATGTGCCATTTGCCAGCCAAACAAGACCAATACTCACCCCTTCATCCCACTGCCCAATCCCATCACCTCCCATTCAAACAAATTGTATTAACCTTGTTACTGATTTACCCCTCTTCCAAGGGTTTGATTCATTGATGGTCATGGTTGACCATGGCCTTATGAAGGGGGCAATTCTCATCCTCTGCTTAAAAACCATTGATGCAGCTGGAGTAATTGAACCTTTCTTTGAAAATGTCTTCAAACAGTTTGGTCTTCATGACACTCTCATCTCTAACAGAGGACCCCAGTTCACCTCTGCTTTTGCCAGAGAACAAGCATGTCTACTACAATATGATGTTTGCCTATCCACAGCTTACCATTCTCAAACAGATAGCCAGACTGAATGCACCAACCAAGAAATTGAAACCTACCTTTGAATCTTTTGCTCCAATTGACCACATGGCTGGACCAAATTCCTCCCCACTGCAGAATTCCAACATAACTCTTCCCCCCATAGTTCCACCAAAGTCTTGCCTTTCCTTCTACTCCATGGGTATAAACCACAAGCATATCCTCCAATTGGAAAAACCTTTTTTCCCACCTTAGAAACCTGTCTCACCATCATGAACAAAGCCAGAAAAGAAGCCCTAGCTGCACAAAAGACAGCCTGATGGATCATGCAGGAGCATGTCACTAGAAACTTCACCCCATGGAAAGTAAAGGATAAGGTTTGGTTGGAAGCTACTAATCTTCACCTCCACTATCCATCATGGAAACCTGCCCCCAAATGACACTGTGGGTCTCTTCAAGATTGTAGAAGTATTATCACCCCTCACTTATTGCCTTCAACTACTGTCTACATAGAAAATCCATGATGTTTTCCTGCTTTCCTCCTGTTGATCTATTGGGAAACCCTCACACATGGCCCCAACTTCTTAAAACCACCTCTGGATCTAGTTGGAACAGAAGAAGAATATGAAGTTGATCAGATCCTTTCCCATTGAGACTCACTGGTTGCTGCCAATAACTTACCACATGGAAGGGTTATCCCTAGTCAGAGAACACCTGGAAACCTAAGTCCAATCTCAAGCATGCTTCTCTGCTCCTAAAAGAGTACCAAGATGGCTTATCATCCAAGAACTACAACCCATCATCTAGCTTAGGAAGTGGTGTCTCTACATGAAGTACCCCCCTGTATATGAAAATGGTTTGGATTCCCCATCTGTTATGCATCTCTTGTCTTTGTCTGCACCCTTCTTCTCACTAACAGCTATGTATATTTCAAAAGACAACACCTGCGTCATCACCCCCCATTGCATGCAATTCCATTTCCTTGACCCTAAAGAATATATCATTTCCACCTTCATCCTCATCTATTCTTCCCTCTCCATCTATGGATCTCTTCTTTATACACTCTACTCCATTATATCCCTGTTTGCTGCCCACCTCTGTCACTCACACTCTCTATGTTGCAGTGGTCACTGATGCCCCCACCTTCTATGCCATTGAAAATGTTCCTCTCTATGAATTGGACTTGATCTCTCAAGAACTTGTATACTAGATACCTTTCACTTTTGCCTCCAGTACATCAGAACATCCCCCAATCCCAATCCTTCCCTGTCACACATCAATGTAGCTCTCTCTCAGTGAACCTTCAACACCCTTTACCTCCATGGGTTCCACTCCTATCTCAAATGTCTCAACCTGGAAAATGTGGAGTGAATATTTCTCCCCATCTATCAGTGAATGTCCTCTGCTAACTAGGAGCAGTACTGAGAGATTGCTATGTCCTCCTTCAGGGGAATGTCACCTGAGCCAATTCCTGTTCTCCCTCCTACAGACCTGTCATCCATCGTTCACCCAGCTTCCTCATGCCTAGTCTAGCCTCACAACTCTCCTCTTATCCAACCTTGCCCACTGAAACTCTTGTTCCTGAAGTTGCTTTATTCCCAGAGAATGTCCATGACCTCCAAAGTTGCTTCATTCACATTCCTGATAGAAGGACTGTCTGTTTTCCCTCCACATGACTCCTACCATGCACAGTCATGCACCCTCCTGCCAACCCCACCACCAAGTGTTTTTGTTGCCACAATTTTGGTCATTACTTGGAGAACAGTTCCTATTATCAGTGCCCCCACTGTAAGGAGATTGTGCTGGGCCATTCTTCACATCTTTGTCTTCACTCCCAGTGCATCTTTTGTAAGTGATGGGGCCATTCCAATTGGGCATGCCCACAACATGTGTGCAGATATTGTGATCAACCAGGCCATGTCACAGATGACTGTCCATTTATGGTCCTATCTCTGAAACAGTCTGCCCATATCTTCAGCAATGGACAACCTCTATGATCTTCTGAAGAGGCATTTAATATTACTTGAGTGTGGAGCTCAAGTGTATGCAAGGGGTAATGTTATGCTCAGCTACATTAGGGGGTCTGATTTCCTTCTTTTTGTCTTATGTTGTACACATTATGTTTTAGGTCTCTCCTTGTTTACAGAGGACTGGTATGTAGTATCTTTTGGTTCATTTCTTTCATTTGGCACCCTTCTCCTAGGGACACACACTGCTGTTCTTCTTCTACTGTTCTTGTATTGCCAGCTGGGCCATTTTTTATTATTTTTTGGACTATCTTTGCAGACAGTATTCTCTCCTCTAGATAACTCTCTCAAATTATCTCATGTTTCTGCTTAGTCACTATTCTATGACACATTGTATTCTATGATGATGTGTCCTCTAGTACTTATACCTACCTGCTGCTGTACTTGTTTCCTCATGCTTATTCTATGCAATAACAAGCTACCTTGCTGTGTCCAAGCCCTGGCCTGTTCCTTAGTCCCTCAGTCTAGTCTGAATCTCTGAACCTTTCATCTCCCTAAGAATGCTGCATCTCTTCATGAGCACCTCCCTTAAGTAGTTACTGTATTTTTAACTCTAATGCAGAAGATACACTCCATGTAACACTACTGGACATGTCATTGTGGAACATAACAAAAGGTTGTAGAATGATGAGTAATGGAGACATGTAAGTAGTGCAAGAGAACTACTTATAGGAGGTAATGCTGTTCACAGAAGTCAATGAAATGATCAATCAGAGAAGCATATCCCACTCAGAAAGGGAAGAGCAGATGGGGAACAGGGATGTGAACATCCTCAGGATAAGGCACTAGATGGAAAGAACAGGGACCTAAAGAGAAAAAACATATTGGTCCTCTGTAAACAAGGTGAGTCCTAAAGGGAAGAAAGTATAGTGAGATATGCATAGAAGAAAGTCAGAATTATCTAGATAGCTGATTGTAACACTGACTCAGAATTTGCATAGGTACACCAGCAGCTTTCATGATCACTGCAGGGGTCACACCAACACTCTTGCATCACATCACCCTCAACCCCTCCCTTCAAAAATTCCAGTTCACTACTGCCTTTGCAACCATCCACTCCACAATCAACAGCACAGCTGCCTCTTCCACAATTGCCTGTGCAGCCCCCTCCATCAATTGCACAGCCACCACTTCTGCCATCATATTTACAGCTGCCCCCACCATTTATCACAGTTGATGGCATAACCAGGGCCTCCATCATCTGGATTGCAAATCATGAACTCCATCACTACGAAGGAAAAGTTCAAGGATATTATTAGAAAAGTAAATGAAAGGATTCTAGAACAACATACATATTTCTCAATTTAAGATATCATTCTCACTTATCATTGGTTAGATAATCTGGCCTATTCATAAAATTCATTTGAAGACTTCACTTGTTAGACACATGGCTGACCTGAGGAAAAATTCCTTTGGAAGACTGAAAAGTTGCTTGACCTTTTGTTTGACTTTTCCATCACAATTCTTCAAGTGGACAATCAAGTAATGGCACAGGCTGCTTATGCAAGCAGCCACCTCTTCTCACTAAATTATAGCCACCTACACTCTGGAAATATGGTGAGTATAGTTAACTTTTTCATCCCATTGAATTAATCCAATCTTGTAGAGTTACTTTCAACACTCCATCATCTTCAATCTCATAAGAAATATGGTATGGCAAGAACTCTGGAGTGGAAGTCTTGTCAACCCACAAAATATCATGCCTTTTATGGCACTAATTGTCTTGTCAAATCATCTGGCCTTGTAAGAACTTATGTCTGGCCACTACCAACCCCTGCCAGCCTATGCTGAAATGTTCAATGCCATATATCATGAGGTGGTGGACTCTATCCACTCTCACATTTGATCAAATGTTAAGGCAGCAAATCACTTTGATCATTTTGTGTGATCAATGGTTGAATACCATAACCAATGTTATTCAAGAGATGATTTGAAGGAAAATATAACCTTAGACTCTGATTGGATGGCAGTGAATCCTCCCAATCTTATCTTGTCAACCATGCTCTGAGTCTGTTCCACAACCTTGACTAAAGATATTGTCCAAATGGTGTTATATTTTCATACTATACCCATAAACAAAATTCAGTGTGGATGTGTTCTAATTTCTTGCACTCACTGATGATGTATCCAGTTTATCATTTGCTACACTGAAGAAAGCTTAGCATGCAATACAGCTACAAAATGTTTTAACACAACATGGATGACTATTCTACATGGTACATGTGTCCATGTTCCTATCTGGTCCTGTTGACTGAGTTTGCTCACTAGATTATGTTCAACAGAACACTCTTACAGACATAAGGCACATAAATGTGATTCCTTGGTTTACAAAATTCAACACTAATGAAGGACAACATTCTTGCGTCCTTTACAGATCTTTCTGTAACAACTGTTCTGTACACTATTGGTATAGGTGTTAATATGGTGGTGACAGATGTTATGAGGGGATTGCAATGCTGAATCCACAGTAGCAGGTTGGGATGAGGGGTATCTCAAATGTTAGTGCAAGTGTGGATGTGAGTGAGGTGCTGGATGAGGATGATGAGGGCTTTGGGATGATGGTGTGCTGCTCAAGGTGGGTGGATAAAGATAAAATGGAGCTAGTGGACATGGATAGTGGGGCAGGCAGAAGCCCAAGCAGCCAGGGCATAACTCCAACACTCCTGCTATCCTCAACTAGTGTGATATGAGCTCCACCAAGCTCATATGAATACTTACACCCCAATCTGCATTGGAATTCAGTTCACAAAGACCAGGTTGAGTGACCTGATCTGTCAAAGCAATTGCCAGGATCTTGAATTCAAGGGCTACAACAAGATATCATCAGCCATTGTTTCAGCCCAGATGTGTTCATTTGAGTGGCATTACAGGCAGCATTTTGACAAGTCATGCCTATCTAGAGGTTGATGCAGCTGATCATGGAGCTCTAGAAAGAACTAAGTGCATATGAGCCTGCAATGACAAAAGTATTTTTGCATGGCTAGACCCAAGTAATCCATACCATCCAACCAAAAAGTGTGGAGTTCTTGAAGGTCAGTGCTTCTGTTTCTGCTGCTTGTTCTGATGTCTTACTCATAAATATTTCTTTTCTTAGATGCTTTCAATGAGCAGAAGATTGCCACACTTTACAAGCATGCCAGTGTTATGTATGTGAATTTGACAAAGAAGTGTAGTCAAGAACTTATCTATTTCGGTCGTAATCACAGTTAATCTAGCACTGAAATAAACATCTTTACTGTCTTTTTCAGCATCAGCTGAGTGGAAACCTAGATTTCCAACTTGGTGATCCTATTCTAAGTGTTACAACTGCCAAAGTAGCAGCTTTACCATCTATTTTTAGACCTTGGCTGGAACCTGCTTGGCACCTTTATTCTATTGATATTCAATTGCAGAACCCCATGCTGTGGCTTTTTGGATCTGGTTCCATGGCTGAAGATGGCTATGATATTAGTTATATTAGCAAGAATGGAATAAGCATGTGAAACCATCTCATATGTGCAATCTAAAGAAGTTGTAACTAGTCTTTTGAAAACTAGTCTTTTTTGGAATACAACTATGGAAATCATGCTTAGAATGGTAGGTCAGATTGTGGCACCTATATCTGTCTTTCTATTGGTCTTGTGGCATGTGATTTGGTCCAGGAGATAAGCAGTTCCAGTCAGATGTAATTTTAAGATCAATAATATGATGATCTGTAATATCAGCTATGTCTTTGGCTGTATAGAGTTGAGGTGGTACTGATCTCCTCTTTTTTATGCTACCTCACCTGCGTATGGCCTGTATTTTATCAAGCTGATTACTCTCTTCTATTTTTGCTAGCATACACTACCCTACTTTTCATAATACTTTAAAGCCCTAGTTGTTCCTTCTCATCAACTACATTACTGCTCCTTAAGAAATTTAATGGCAGACATAGCCCTTGAACAAATCTCTGGCAGACTTTACTGGTCAAGCAAAATACAATATAATCCATCAAGGATTTATAACTAGATACCATGAAAATGAGCAGCAACCTATCAATCATTGCCTAGAAAGCCAACAAGAATGCTTGTATTGCAGCATGGAACACACAAAAGGAAAAAAGGAAGCCAAGATGAGAGCTGCAGAAGAAGCCAAGTGAAAGCATAGATTAGAATTATAGATTTTTTTTACATTTTTCATAATTTCATTACAAGTAACAGTAACAGACACAGCCTAATGACTATGATTACATCTACACCAACATATGGAAAGCTGGATGGCTGTGCCCACATGACCCATCAAAATTGCCTTTGTTGACATGTGCAGATTGGTCAGACCTTGTTCACCCCCAGAAACAAAATGTGTGACTCAAGAGTGACTTATTACAAAAATTGTCAAACTTAAACATGACCTTCTTATGTAGTCATGTATGGTCTTATAAGACGTGTAACCAATATATATTATATGCAACACAAGGTTGGGATTATATGACCATTCTGATAAACTCCAAACTTATATAAGGGCATATAAGGTCTGGCTTGTTTCATATGAGTCACCTGCTAGCTTAATCACTATGCTGAGAGTATTCATGATGTTTCACAACAATGTATTGTGATTACAGTGGGACAAGTGATACACAAGCGCTAATATCTATCTGGTGTGCATACCATGCGAATATGCTGTTAGCAGGGCGGAAAGCAAGTACAAACATGAGCAACTTGGAAGCAAAGCATCAGGTAGGTGTTGCCAATGATGACAATGTGAGGGTGAGGGCAAGGGCACAACAAGCATACTAGGTTGCAACTAGAGAACTGCATGGGTAAACCCATGGGTACCAGAGCTCCAACCCATACCCAACCCATGCTAACCCATACCCGTGTAACCCACAGGTCTCACATCTCACGGGTACAGGTGACAGATACAAGGGTACGTACCCATCAGGGGTTTATCCATGGGTTGAGATGAGCAGTCAGGCTTGAATCAACTTGGTGGAGGTGGGACACGAGCGATCGCACTCAAATTGATGTGGTGGGAGAACATGGGAGATCAGGATCGAGAGGACATGACGGAGGTGAGACACGAGTGGTTGCACTCAAATTGATGCAGTGGGAGTGGGCAGTCAGGCTTGAATTGATGTGGTGGAGGCAGGAGACGAGCAATCAGGCTTGAGTTGACATGGTGGGAGTGAGACGTGAGTGGTTGCACTTGAATTGATGCTGTGGGTGCAGGAGATGAGCAGTCGGGCTCAAAAAGATGTGGTGGGGGAGACGAGCAATTGGGCACAAATGGTGGAGGCAGGAGACAAGCAATTGCACTTGAATTAACATGGTGGGGGTGGGAGACAAGTGGTTGGGCTTGAAAAGATGTGGTGGAGGCAGGAGACAAGTGATTGCACTCGGATTGACATGATGAGATTGGGAGACAAGCAATCAGGAATGAAAAAACATGGTGGAGGCAGGAGACAAGAAATTGCACTCAGATTGACATGGTGGGATTGGGAGACGAGCAGTCAGGCTCAAATTGACACAGTGGAGGAGGGAGACAAGCAATCGGGTGCAATGGAGATGAGCAGTTGTGTTTGAATTGACGTAGTGGGAGTGGAACATGAGTGGTTGCATTCAAATTGACACAGTCAGGTGGAAGGCAGGCAACCAGGCTCGAAAGGGCCTGGTGGACATGGGAGACAAGCAGTTGTGCTCAAATGGACTGTGGGTGGCATGTGTGTCCACCTGGAGCTTTGAAGGTATTCACTAGTGGGGGGGGGCTGCGCTGTTGTGGCCTGCATTGAAGAAGGCATGTGAGGGAGAGGAGGATTGCACATGGGCTTGGGGTGGTACTGAGGGAGGAGGGGTCACTGGATTCACCCAGGCCAGAGAAGGTGGTGGTGGAGAGGAAGGTGACATCGGTGTGCAGAATGAACTGCTGGGAGTGAGGCATTAGCAATCAGCAACATGTAGACAGCAGGGGCACACCACTTCAACACCTTCGCAAACGCGACAACTGAGGTCAATGGAGGTGACACAGTGGGAGTACCATTTGTGTTTGTGTGCAGGGCCATTTATGCTGACAAGATTGGCAATGGTTATGTGCACGCTACAGCCCTCAAAGCGGAACCAGTGGAATGGTGTGCAAGAGCCGCTTGACATGAAGGTGAGTATATGCACCCAAAATAACATGAAATCAAGCACATATTGTTGTTGCAGCTTCGGACTCTGCATTTTCAGGGCCACATCTTGTGTTGCTGCTGGGTTGTGGCCAAAAAGTGTGTGGATGTCATGCCAGAGGATGTCATGGGGGGATAAGATAAGATTTAGTGATCTGACATTTCGGAGCAAGACATTCAAACTCCACATGAAAATTGTGCATGGGCCATCTGATTCCTTTTGGAGCCAATACCAGTTTCTCCCTCATCACTGCCTCTGCCAATGCTGATGCCACAATGACAGCTGCATCTGTCCAGCACCTCGTCATGCCCACTCCTTCTGGTGGTCAAGTCTCAGGCTCTCCTGTGAGCATTCTCATGACCAACAACCACCCATGCCACATTCTTCAGCTTGGGCCAGCCAAGTGCATAGAGACACAGATGTCAGTGGGGACCCCATTGGCTTTGAGAGTGTCTGTCAGACACAAGCAAGCACACTTGCTACTAGCCACAAACACTGGCAATAGTGGAAATGGGAGAGGGGTCACATATTTGCTAAGCATGGACTTGTAGACATCTGACTTGGAGGTGGTATGTATTGAGCATAGACTGTCATTGTGTAGTTACTCTGTAGCACAGGGTAGCTAGACTGGTGACCAGTCCATCTAAAAGAGGCAGCCACATGAAAGAGGCAAGCTGTCAATAGATGGACTGGTAAATCTGGGTTTGAATTTGGCAGGGTGAGCAGATTCCCAGAGTCATCTGACCTTCAGCCAATAAGATAACTCAAGTTTTCCAAACAAAATTCAATTTGATATTAGACTGTAATTTACAATAAAAAATAATTAGGCTACATAGATCTGATTAATATGTCAAACACGACACAAATCTGAGCTGGTTATCATGCACCATGGACAATGTGACATTGACACTCTGATGATACTCCCAGAGCCACCAAAGCCACCAGAAGAACCTACACAACAAGAGAACAAACCCCCAAACATCGAGCTCGAGGGGGAGAAGGTCAGGTCAGAGCTTTGATGAGACACTTGCCAATGACAATGCGGACACGTTGGGAGTGTTGGGACATGTCAAGGATGTTGGAAAAATGCCAAAGAAGCTGCAGAACACATCAGAACCTCAGTGCAGATGCTCAAAGCAAAGAGGTCAAGAGTACTCACTTGAGACAACCTGGCAACCCAGGCGACCATGCAGATGCTTTGGGTGTGTCAGGGCACAATGAGGACCCTAGGGACTGACAGAAAAAGCTGCCAAAGACACTAAAATGAGTCTGAAGATGCTTGGAGCTGAGAATAGAGGAGCACTTATCTCAAGGAGCTCTAAACAAGCTGGATGATCTGGGAGATGAAATGAACATCCTGGGTGATGTCCACAGTGTCAAGGATTGCACTGAGGGTGTTATGAACAAGCTCATTTCTGAAACGAATGCACGAAATCGAGACATAGGGCTGGGAGACCCAGAGAGCAACCAGGAGGCAATGGGCCTTGTTGAGCACGATTGGAACAGCGTAAATGATGTTAAAGGCATTAAGTGAGTAAGCATGTGTGGTGAGAGCACACAATGACACATATACCTAGCTCACCCATTCCACCTCCTAAGCACCACAGATGACACACAGACCATCTGAATCCACCCCATTGATGTGGACAACTAAAATCGCAATCTAAATGTGTCAGTAGTAACCCCAGGTCTAGTCATACCAGGTTGTTTGAAAATGCCGAGACTGAATCGGGCAGGTTGGTCCATTTGGGTACAATGTATATGAACCAGAGAAGTAGGGAGAGTGATCCTGGGCCATTAAACATGAAGACAAGGCCACTGGAGTTGATCTTTGCAAACTTTGGCATTGATTTTGAAGGTACTTTCATGTGTTACCCAGCTCTACTATGTTTCTAATCAGTATATTGGGCAGCCATTGCCAACAAGACCCCCCATTGCACGAGATTCAAGACAATTGTGAATTTTTCCCCTAATGAACCACTATATCCCTGGAAGACAATGCCTGTATGTATACATATGGTCTTACATTTTTCTGCTTCACTGGGACACATATAGGAGTTCATGACACATCTTCTCTTTAGTTCACCACACCTCAGATTCTCACATGCACAAAAAGTCATGGTTCTACAATGGACAAGGGAACTTGGTGCACCTGAGATGCCCTCAATGTATGCTGTGAAGAAGCACATGAATGTTTTATGGAACTTCTTGGAAGCCCTATTGAGAAAGTAACAATGCTGTCAGGAAATGTGTTCTACCTAAATGATATCAGCAAGGTGATTGCCTTGGCAAGTAGAAGCCACATATTTGAGTATCCATTTACCCATGTTGATGATCATCTAGGACTTGACAAATCCTTTTACCCAATTTGTGATGCAAGAATATTCCAAGGACAGACAAGGCTGTATGTCACAGGTTCACCATGGAAGCAAGATGCTCAATGACCTTCCTGAAGATCTTGCACCTCCTTGCATCTGTGTTTACCACTTTGTCTATTTTGTCAATGAGCTTCTCTGACTGCTGATGGGTAAATATTTTATATCCAAGCAGTTCTTTCAAGCACAGTTGCAAAAACAAGGAGTGGCAGAGCTGACCCTCCTTGCACTTGGACACAAAGTTTCAAAGATGGGGATTTGTTTCTCGCTCCAATCCTCCATGCCTCTTATTTATGAGTACCATAGGAGGGATTTGCTGTTGACTCAAAGATGGTTATCATCCCTGTTTCAACATTCTTCAATACATTTGTCAAACTTCAGCATCATGGTGAATCATCCAATCTCAAATTTACAGGTTAGTTGTCATCCTTTGGGTACATGAAACTTTCTGTGCTTTCGGCCACTGACAGCTTCATTCATCACTTTTGCCAATTGGATGCCAAACCCATTATGGGCAAAGTCCAACAGATGGACAGTCTACACCATTCCCCTCATCACATTCATGGATGACATCTCAGGCAATGTTTTGAAGCAATGGAACAAGCATTGTGTCATATATATGTCAAATGTGTTATTGCCACAGGAGATGCTGAAACAGGAATTCTCCATTTGGTTTGTGTCAGCTTCACCACACTCATCTCCAATGGAACTCGTGCAAGGAGTTAGAAATTCTACTGAGTGAGTTCAACTTGGTCCATATACTCAGTTCCTTATGGCACTTATTTACAAGAAAAGCAACTGAGGATGGCATCATAGCATTTGATGTCAAGCATCAGGAAGAAGTAATGCTTATACCATACATGTTGATTGTTGCAAGCAACAATCTGACGCAGGTGGAAGAGTGTAGCCATGGTGGACTCTGGTGTAACTACTTCTGTCATACCTGCAAAGTGGGTGGTACTACTGCTGAGAAAAAAATGGATCAGAGATATAGTGATATTTTCAAGGTTCATTACCTTGTTCTGTTTTGGACTGAACTGGCATCTTTGCCTAGTGTGGGGAGTTGCATGCCCCTTAGGATATGTGCACTCATATCAAACAACAGATTGAGCTTTCCAAGCTCTTTGGTGGAACAGACAAAGTCAACCAATCTGTCAGCCAATCTGGCATTCATGACACCACCTCTGCCACAATTGTCAATTCCATTCTTGTACTTGGCAAGACACTTCAGAAGAGAACAGCAGGAAAGCCCTCCATGTCCAAGGCTCAGGTTACAGCATGTTTGGAACACAAACTTGAGTCTCTCCTTGGCAGCCAATCCATCGATGACTTGATTAATCCACTTCTCAGGATGCAAGGACTTGGTGTCCACAAGTATATGCCAACAGAGATCCTCCACACTATTCTGTGCAGTGTTGTCAAGTATTTCTGGGGACAAACAGCATATATTCTTGACAAGGCCCAGCTAATTGGAAAATTCCAATCTCGACTGGATTCCATTGAGAAAAATGGCCTCAACTCTCTGACACTCACTGCTGACTATATTGTAAGGTACAAAAGAGGCCTTGTTGGAAAGCATTTCAAAACTCTTGCATAGGTCATGCCATATTTGATCTATGATCTTGTCTCACAGTCGGTCCTTGATGGTTGGGTAATAATTGGGTGACTCATAGTACTGCTCTGGCACACGTTAATTGAAGATAGAGAGTCTTATCTTGTTTGTTCCATATCTCCTCACTGACTTTATGCAACCAAATTGAAGACTTTCTCAGCATTACAGCACAAGGTGCACCAAGCATTTTGATGATGAAGCCAAGCTTTCACTCTTTCCATGTTCATTGGGTGATTTGGCCCTGCTATTCTTTACTCAACTGAGTGCTATGAGTCATTCAACCATGTTTTCCACCTTACTGCAATTTATAGCTACTGACAAGCACCAAGCCAGAATGCATGCCAAGTATTTGCAGAACAGGAAAGCATGAAACATGTTGTTACTAGTGGTCACTGGCATGATCCTGTAACCTGTGAGTGGGTCAAGGCAGGACCCACTATTCTCCATTACATCAATGAACACCCACATCAGCACCACTTTCTTGGTATTCCCAAGATGGAATCATTTCAAGTTGGTAAATATCATCAAATCTTATCATAGATATCCAATTTCATGTGCATTTACAGGTGTGGCAGGCCTACCAACATGTTCAAAAGAAGTTGGACCATCAGAGATTAGGCTTCCTATTGACTGGCAGAAAACACAGCCTGTGCAGTACATTCAGGATGTAATGGTACCAGCTGCTCAGTTCCAGAGAGCTGTGTGTGTCACAGAAAAGCATGGAGATAAACCTAAGGTGCAGTTACATGTCATCATTAAATGAAACAACATGTATTAGATTGGAAAGATAACGGAGATTCTGGTCCCATTCAAGCAACGCATAGCTTCTCATATAATCATAAGCCTCTTGAAATTCCTTCTGGTGTTACACCCTCACCTATGTGTGCCACACATCCAGTATCCCACACCAGAGCATAGGATTGTCGTCTCCTCTTTTATATGCTCCATTCAAACTGTATATTACATGGTGACTAACTTAGCAATGCTAGGATATAATCTGCATGGTCAGTGTACAACATGATTGCATGACATCTGACTGCAGTTTAATGATGCCAGTCTCCAAATGCCAGGAGCAATTAATCACCTCACAAATGAAGGACCTTGTTGACCACACTCCCACCAATGCTATATCCTCAATACATATTTGCTTCACAACTATCAGTGGATCATCTCTGCCATTCCGGCATCAATTCACAACCAGAGTAGTGTACCACTAATCTCTAACCATGCTTCATTACATTTGGATGCCACCAATTGCCTACATTCAAAGAAGGTGGCAGACAACCCAGGTGAAGAGGCCAAACCTTCCCCTTTTGAACAACCAAAGAAAACACACCAAAAAGGCAAGGGGAAAGGAAAGGCAAAAGTAACATTATGCTTGTGCAATCTACTGCAACAACAATTAACTCTGTGCCCCAGGCATCTGCTGGTGATTTTGAGCATTCAAACTTGTTTGATTGTAGCACACAGAATGGCTCAGGACAGCCATCATATCACCATGGCAGTACATAGTTGAGTGGTTTCCTTCCCCTCTCCTATCTATCCAAACCTCCTGAATTATTTAATTTCTGCACTCAGCCTCATGGCATGCATTTATCATATCATTATTGGAGCGGTAATTTCACTGATGGTATCAAGTCTTCAAGTTTTTCAATTAGTGCTGTGACAACCACTTTAGATTTCAGCTCATCTCACTACCAGCATTCTTATCATACTGTTTACCTTTACATGACCATATGGATCTCTCTCAAACTTTGCTGAATGGTGATCCTTCTGCTCTATCCTGTTTTTTGGTCATATTACATAATATTATTGTTTTGCACAAGTTGTCAATGCTGTTTTCTTCCCGACAACTTGAGGACTGTTATAACCACACCATTCAGGGTCTCATGTGGGCCACATAAAATTCTGTGCCATTCTAATCTCCTAATACAACCACTTACTCCTGTCTATATACACTCCTCTATGCATCCCTTCGTACCTCACACATAGTACTGTGCACATGCTGCACCTTTGTCCCCATGTACTCCATCCTGCCAATAAATCATTTTCATGTTGTTATCATTGTCATCCTGTAAAGCATCTAGTAACCCTCATGTAGATGCCTGACCAAGTGATATTGGACTATATATGCACCATCAAGCAGTAGCCACTCAGCCATTGTAAGGAATCACTCTGCACAACCTCTGTTAAACTGTGAACAAAGTGTTTTACATATATTGGAGATTTGCTCTACATGTTGTTTGGACCAGCCTCTCCCAAGCATACATAGCCACATATAGTGTTGTCAAAGTTTGGTTAACTACAAACCAGTTCTAGTTTCCCTCAGTTTTCCCACAGTTTGATTTAGATAGCCAAACCAAACTGCATCTCCAGACTAAGTCCTGGTTTCACATGGTTTGGTTTCAGTTCAAAACTACATAAAACTACCAACTGGTCTTAGACCAGTTTGGGCTGCATAAAAACAACACAAAAAAACAAATGTAACATATAAACATCAGTTACAACTTACAAGTTCTTTTATTGTAGTCCAGTCACCGCCATCACCACTGTAACAGACACCAGGGCAGCACTGTGCCACAGCATGTCAAGTAGTGACAGATTTCACCCAGACATAACTGGGCTTTATAATGCCAGCAGCAGCAGCATGTGTCCCCATCTGACAACAATTGGAGGTTTGTGAGACAACCTTTGGAAGGTCTTGCCAGTGCTGCCTAACAAGCCAAATGTGTCTGGTGAGATTCTGTGAGGACCATGAGTTGAAGTCGAATGTACCTCCTTGGGATTTTCATAATGGTATCAGCATGATGTTCTAAATGGATATTCTTTGCAGCAGCTTCATACAAGACGTCCAGTACACCTAGAGCATCCAAAGAGACACCAAATCCTTGCCAGTCAAAAACCACAGGGTCAGACATTGTCAGAACATCCTGAAACATAGAGTGAAGATGTATGTAATCCAGCTTCTCTGTGAATGATAGTGCACAGGCATACTCCAAGAATTGCAAAAACTCAGAAGGGAATGTCTTGCACATCACTTTAGCTAAGACACTTTGCTTCATTTCAAGAATGGTGCTCTGCTGTAGTTGGGTGTCATTGTGCCATAGTAATGATCTGTGCAGAAGCCAAGTTGTCTCTTTGGCTGAGTGCATTTCCAATGTGGCTGTTGGTTGACAGACATGAAGGCAGGTGTCCCAACAAAGGGTAAGCCCTTGTGGAAGGGAATGTAAATGTGGGTGTGGGAGTCTCGATACTGATGTGCAGCACTGAAATCAGCCAGGTACAGCACATCATCTCGTGTGATGTCCCCAATGAGGATATTGTTCAGTTTGATGTCGCAATGGATGAAGTTGCGTGAATGGATAGCTTTGAGTCAAGTAAGCTGTAAATGAGAAAGGATGGTCAAAGATAAATACTAAATACTGACAATGGGAATAAACGTACCATCTGTTCAGCGATAAGGGCTGTCATAGTCAGAGAGGACTGTCCACACAAGTTGAAAATGTCCTAAAGTGAAAGTCCTAGCAAAGAGAGCACGAGGACATTGCATTCCAATTCCTCTCCAAACCAGAGTGATTGAGGGATTCTGAGAACTCCATGCAAGCATGTGAGGACATGATGTTCATGCTCAAGTGAATGGTGGTTCAGTCCTGTGTGGCCAATCTTGACAGCAAATTGATGATTGGCACTAGCAAGGCTGGAGGCTCAAAAAACTGTCACTGGCAGGTCACACGTTGTGTGAGGCAGCTTGTCTGCAAGTTAGAAATTTCTTAGCAGATGCCCCAACACCAAGTTGGGTGCCCAACTTCAACTAATAGTTACCACAAAGAAGAACCATACAAATGATACAATGTACAACAGTGAGAGAAGAGATACAACAGGACAGAGAGATGAGAAAAAGAGATGCCTCAAGGCTCAGTGCAACACATGCAAGAGTCTCACCCAACACGGCCATAGTGCATTGACAGATTACTAAGAGTTCAGAGTGAAATAATACATGGGATGGGGGTGAAGAAACATTACAATGTCGAGACAGAGGATGGTGGGGTAAGTGTTACATGAGTCTTGCAAGGTCACTCTTGTCATGTGGAACTGCTCAAATGAATTCATCAACCATCTCTTGCATATTCACACCCTGCAGTCCTGTGCAATCAGCAGCTAGGGGATCTTCAGGATCATCCATGACATCCCACTGGCTGATCCCTTTGCACTGTGAAAAATCAAGTCAGGGGTTCTTGAAGTGGTACTTGAGCATCTGAAGGGCTTCCATAAGGACAGGACAGATCCTGTTCCTCTTCTTCATGTCTGTCTCTGCACTCAATGAGAATATATGCTTACAGGGGACAGATGAGGCCTGTACAGGAAGATAGTCCATGGCAATTGCAAAAAGGATCAGATAGGTTTTTTGGTTCGCCTATGTGGATTTGTTAGCATCCATTATCCAGGAATCTGTAGCAAACAGTACATGTACATCCCAAAATCTCAATGGATCCTCTCCCTGGCTTGTCAGCATGCCTTGAGTATACGAATGGTACTCATCCTCAACAGTATGAGCCATGTCTTGAGTATTTTTTCAGCCACTCATGTCCTTGATGTGTAGTCACACTGCAATGGCACCTAAGTCTTCAAAAGGCTGAGACTGGAATTCTGCATTTGACTCCTGGGGGAGTTGACAGTGGTATTCATGCATCTGATTTGAAAGATTGGAAGATTAGGTGGATACATCAGTGTTGACACATACTAAATCTAGAATAATTTTCTTGGCCATTTGGATGTATTCCTTGTTCCAGTGGTCTTGCATCCAACTCAGTCAAATTGAGGGCTCAGTGACTGTAGAAAGTGGATCAGAGCTAGCATTATTACTCATAAACCAAACCATACATATGCATTGCTATGACATAGGTGGTAGTGTTGTTCATGCGACTGTAATACCTGGTGGCCCAACTGATGCCAACATCTAACCACAGTTTGAGACAGGGCTCACTGTCTCAAAGCTCTTCCCATCCGGTCATAAATAGCTCAAAGTACGGTACTGACAATCTGAGGTGCAGGAGTTTTTCACTTGAAACACAATATTGGACTATGTGTGGGACCTACCACCATTGGTCAATCATTGATAGATACAGTAATGATACACTTACATTGAGAATTGCATGGTAATCACCAAACACATACCATCCATGGTCTGACAATTTCAGCTTTTCAAGTTCATGATAATTGGGCAAGCCAACAAAGTAATTGACTGCCTGCCATGAATAAAATGTCAGTCACTGGATGTCCACAGTGTATCAAAATTGGCTCAAAACTCACCAAACACATCTCAATGAGATGATCCATCATACTATACATAGAATCCCATCTTGTGTTGGCATCATGTTTTAATTCAAGCTCAGGAAGCTTCCTACTAGGGCTTCCAGGAGGCTAAAACCAGTTTTTCACATTGCTGAACTTGATGGCATCTAGGAAGTCATCATGATGAAGTTCAGATGAACAGCTCACAACAACAATAGAATGACTTGATTTGATCAGGTTCTTCTTGATGGCTGTGGCATACTGTTTGAGATCAACTTGATTCAGGAATGCTTCAACCCAGGTGTCCATGATATCTTCAACTGAAGAAGTTGAAAAACTGTCCAAAACATGCCTTATGCAGAGATGAATAATATGCGGAAAACATCTGAGCTGCTGATCGTGTGCATCGAAGTTGATGTCTCACTTATGCAACAGCATGCATGCATCATTGCTGGATGCATTGTCCATTGAAAAGTGCCCAACCTGGTGATGCCATTTCAGTTAATATACAACTATAAAACAGGTTGCAAACAAACCTTTGATGTAGCACCAACACAGTCAAGAAGTGCGAGTATCATCCAAGCCAACAGAGGACCATCATGGCTCTCTTTAATCTATGATGTTACATATGCACATTTATTCGCACTGTGTTTTTCAGTCACAGTGCGCTGCGTTTTGGCATCCTCCGCCGTGTTTAAGCTTGGGTCACCCCCCACCATGTTCAAGTTCAGGTCACCCCACTGCGTTCAAGTTCGTCAACTCCACCACATTTGTAGTACAATTAGCCTTAGTACCTGTATCATACTATCATGTTTCACGCCCCAGCTGCACACCATAGCAATAGAAAACCAATTCAACGACTCATGGATTCAACGTAAGGAATACACAAAAATTCAAGTGGACTCAGATGAAACCCGAGCCAAATAAAGCACATGGAACTTAGAGTAATTGGGAAGGGTATACGGTGCTAGTCCAGGCTCATGGAAGAGGCCCCACAGACTGGGAATGGGGTTTGAGTAACAGTTCTGAAGAAGCTTGTTGTCTTGGGTGACTGTGACCACCCTGGGGGCGGGAGTGAGTTCAGAAGGGATGGAAGCAACATTCATGGGCTGTGAGTGAGTGGGAGACAAAGACTCGGCTTTGATAAAGAGCGGAATAGCTTGGGAATATGCTAAAAATCATAAATATGACTTAGCCAGTCAGACATGTTCTACTTACTATCTTTCATCTTCTTTGTATAGAATGACGACGGAGACTCTGGGGAACGGAGGGCACAAGGTCTCTTTGCTATTGACAAACCATTGTGTTAGACACAACAACGTGTAAGATTAGAAATTGAGGTTACCTTGGTTATGAGGCGGGGTAATGTTCTTTGCAGGCCTGGAGGGAGTCACATTCCTGGAGACTGCCTTTCATTTACCTTTCCTGGGGGGTACTATCTCAACGTCATCCAAGATATCAAGGATGGCAAAGGGCTTGAAAGGTGGTGATTGACATCATCATCCCTAATGCTCTCCACAGGGCCAACACTGCCATCATCATCAGATCTACCAGAACCATCCAATTCTTCTGGGATATCGTCATCCAAACCTCTGATCTTTGGCTGCATGTACCAAGACTCATAGACAGCACTGTTAATGGACTTCCTTGTTGCTGAAAGACTTGGTAAGTGAAAGTAACAACGAGTAACTATAACATACCAAACCAAAGGTGACAATTGGTTATACCAGCCTTGAATCCACCCTTGTGTTCATGAAGTGTGGAACCGTTTGGATGGAGCACCTCTAAAATTGCAAAATTGGCACTGTATTTGATGATAAGGCACCAATTGGGAAGTCTGGAGCCAGACAACTGTGGGACCAATGAATCCGTCTGTTTCTCAATGTGGTTAAAGACATGCGGAAACCATTCGCGCAGTTTCCTATCAACATCCTTGAACGTCCAGGAAGAGTTGATGGGAATGCCATCCATTGAGGAAATGAAACAACCTCGGTTGCTCCACCTTTGAATTTCAGCCTTGTACGAGTTTCCATTTGGCGCCTTCAGTTGTCAGAGATTCCCATCTGGCTATGAAATTGATCAGTCAATATTCATATGCATTGGTTGACATTACTCACATCAATTCCACCAATATTAAGACCTATTGACTGGACATGAAAGATAGCCTGAGACAAGTCATGGTTGGGCTGTGCACTGGACATAGCACGCCCTGTGGACCCAGTGGTTGCTGCATGAACCTGTAGTAAGCACAGACATTAGCGAGGTTTAGACAGTGGACATTAGCATAGATGTGATTGATACCTTGCGGGGCAACCCAGCAGTGGGCTGTCTCACCAACTTGGAGTTATCTGCTTGCCTTTTGGATGAGAATGTCACAAGAACCTCAGCTCTAGCTTTCTCAAGCGACATTACACCTGATTCCGAGGAATGCTGGATCCCCCAGTCAGCAACAGTCCTCGCTTCCCAACAATGTTGTGAAAAACATGGACAGCCAAAGATGAAGCAGCCCGAGATGGTGGGGGGTTGGACGGTTGGGGAAGCAAAGCAGCAGGTCATCCAGTAGTAGACAGAGGATGTGGGTGGTTGAACAGCTGGGGAAGTGACAGAGCAAGTTGTCCAGTGGAAGTCAACAGAGAATGCGGGTGGTTGCTTTTACCATGTGTACACTCCTTGCAAATGCAATCATTTTCCTCGCTGGGATAGAACTCCTCGCATTCACAGGTACCTTTGGCGCCTTGCCAGACTGCAGAGGAAGCCATAGCAAAGGGCACAGAGACCAACAGAAGAGTGAGGAATAAGCTGGCAAAGCACGATAATGACCGGTTGAGGCAGTGGGACAAGCAAACCACTAGGGAGGCCCAAACAACCAGTTGACATTGAGGCATGGTATTTATACATGAGGGTGTTGGTAGCCTAAAATTGTAGCAAGACGGTCAAAGACTGACACCAAAGGCGTGCCCAATCACACCAAACCAGATCTGCGAGTGAAATGTTGATTTGCTTAGATCCCCGTCGACCAACGGAGATCACTTCAAATGGGCTATCCTCTTCCATGAGTCCAAACCCATCTGGGGTGATATCATGTAAGATAATGTTGCGCAACATCATAAAAAATGCGACCTCATCCCCAGGATTACTGAATGGGGTTCTGTGTACCAGAACATGAACAGCATCATGTGCATGTTCTACCTGTTGATGGATGACCACCTGTTCTAAGTGAAGGCGATGCTGCAGCTCATCATCACTGTCTTCTTCGTCTGCTGGATGTCCTGCTCCAGTCTGATTGTCCCTCCGAAGGACGTGTGCACCCCATACACCATAGAACTGGTTGATGAGATCCGGGTGTACATCCTGACAGTCATCATGGTATACACCGTAACGTGTTTGCCCCAAGAGGCACAAATCCTAGGAATTAGTCAAAAAGTGATCATCAGTGGGCTGTGTGATGTGAACTCACCTGCAGACTTTTGTTATTGGTATCTGGACCCCCAATAGGGTGACAGTTCCAGTCCTGCCGAAAATTGACACAATCTTCATTAATCACATCAAGGAAGAGAATGTGTAATAGCCATAGGTGGCTGGGGTTCTGAGGATCAAGCATGTGGCGCCTCTCCAGCTGAGTAAAGAAGGCCCACCAACAATGAGCAAACTGAGTTCCAACCTCTACCCACAGGCATTCAATTCGTGAGTTGTGTGTTGACCTGATTTCATCACAATCATGTCAACCACTAGAAAACAGTTTGGTACTTACGAGCCCCACATGAAAGATGCACGACAAGGTCCCTTCTTTATTACCATGTACGTTGCAACATCTATGTTCTTCCCACCCCGGTCACCCCTTACTCTTGATGGCATTCCATATTCCGCAATGGCATGTTTGAATAAGTCAAGAACAGTAGCCAAACGGTTGTTGTCGCTTGCGTGGAGTGTGGTGATCTAAGATTTGACTAGGTCAATCAAAATGAGATAGGACAACAAAAAAGTCATACCATTCGGCAGAATCCATCAACTGCCCCATGAATTACAATTCCCCAACGGATGAGTTTGTGATGGCCATCAATATGCCATAAGGCATTGGGTCGTTTTACATAGTACTTGCCCCTTTTCTTTATTCTATAACTCCATAGGATTTGACCTAAATGGTCAAGACAGCGCAAGGAATGCAGTACTCGGTGAAACTGGACATGATAGCCTTGACGTTGCAAGTAGCCGATCACATAATGCACACTGGATTCTGGTCGGTTTGCCTTGAACTGAGTAATGATGTGATTGAGTTCTGCATTCGTCAAAGGAGAGTATTTTTGTTGAATGTTGTAGTGCCTCATGTACGACTGGAGTGTGTTTCAGTGAACTCCCAATGTCCGTGCAAGTTCTGTGAGCTTGATTTGGCAGGAATTCGACGTTGCCTCAAGTAGAAAAGTCAATCTATGATCTTCCTGGGGCGACCACGTTGGCTGGTACAAAGGATACTAATGGGCTGTGGTATTACAACATTTGGCTCTACTCTGTAATTAAAAATACATTAGAACAAACGACAATTTTCAATGGGTCACTTACTGGTTTTGGATACAATCTCAGTAACTTGAAAGTGCACAAAAAAGCTGTCCAAACTGGATGGTGACTTGCCTCACCCATTCACCTAGTTCCGGTGAAGAGTGTTCTATTGCTTTGAGGAGTGGGATGGCATCATTCTTGATGACATTGAGATGAAATACAAGCTGAAGGGGATCTGTTTGCTCCTGGTTAACCAACCTAGCAGCATGATGATGGATATTATTGAGACTATCATAAACAAGTGGGATGTTGGGCTGGATGTTCCCAGAAAATATTGGCAATGTTTCTGGTGTCATGTTGTTGACTTGTGACTGACCTGACCAACGAGGGTAACCCGTAACCCCAGGGTGAGTAGGTCAATTACCTTATTCGGGAGTTGGTGTCAATCAATGTCAAGGCTTTTTGCCTTACACCCACAATAACAATGACTCCCAACTCCATCTCCAATGAACTTTCTGTAGAGGTGCAGCCTCAACGCCACCTGGTGTACTACTTTGCATGAGGAACTCACATATTCCTTGTAAGTACTTCCCTTCCAAACCAGAGTTACCCTAAGATTGTTGACAATGGTTTGAGGTCGAAAATCAATTGTACAAGTTGCATGACGACATACTTTCCTGTCACTCTGGTCTTTTTCATGATCTCTTCGCTGTCTGTGGCTCTAAACCTGCTGATTCTAATGCAATGTCCAGGGAAGGACAAAGTGACAAAAATCCTATTGTCTTGCAAGGTGAACGGATAGCAGTACTTGATCTGTTTCTAGACCACATCTACACTCAGTGAGTAGCTAACTAGTTCCGAGTACAGATTTTCTAACAGCTATATAGTGCATGTGCTGGCCCATCAGCCTACAGCCGCAACGAACTCTTGGACCTCCTACAATTCATGGACAAGTACTGCTGTCCTAAAACACGACAGTTCGTCATTAATGCAATCTGCGAACAACAGTTCAACTTTGACCCAGCTGAACTCGTGCAGCTGGGCATCACATTCAAAATGGAGAAGTCGTTCAAGTGGGGCTTCCGGCAGCTTCTTGGCATGTCTCTCATAGACATTCGCACCAACCATCACTCAATGATGGGCAATAACATTTTTATTGCCTTGGTGTACGCCAAGGCAGTCCTTGATAACCACTGCTGTCTCATTGCTGCCAAGGAGCCTGCAATCATGGTGCATGCAGACGATTGTCTGTCTCCAAGGGAGTGCGCTGATGATTGGCATGCAGCCTGGTGGAACGGTATGGGTCGTTTTATACTGGATGGTAGGAATCTGCAGCCATATTTTGATGCTGTCAAATAGTTTAAGGAGATGAAGTTCAGGCAGATGAGTGCAGGCTGTCGATCACAGATGTTGGATCTTGTTGACTGTGGGGCAGGTTTCAAGCAAGCAGAGGGTTTTATTACTGATGTCTGCCAAGGCCTAGTTGATGACCTGGACCTTGTTGACATAGTTGACTAGCTCTATGTATCATTAGTCTCATGTACGCTCATTTTGTAGTTGATTGTGCACAGCATGTTTCTTTGCACAACATGACAGGCCCTGGCCACACAGTTTGTTTGGATCAACTGTTCCCATTGATCCCATCACTCAGTCTGTTAGATCTCATCAGGAATGAGCCATCAAGGCAATGGTACCTGGGTAGTTATTGGGGGTAGAAGGCCTGGGGTCTTCATTGAATGGTAAGCAACCTCTCTTTATTACTTTTTTCCCTTGTCGACAGCATTGTCTCTGGCAGGCCACACATCCCGAGTGGTTACAGGATCCCACCCCTTCCCATCGCCATCAAATGTTGCACTCACAAAGAAGCACTAAAGGTTTTCAATGTACTCAATACCATTGCAGTGAACATCAGCTGAAATGCAACAGCAGTCGAAATTGCAAGGCTCTTTTGCCACTCATTGGCTGTCACAAATCTGTTCAAAAAAAATGTGGAACAGTTTTACACAGTGATTGTTGGACATGAGAGTGGTATCTATCTGTCATGGTATATTTTTTTACTCTCCTTGGCATGTGTTGATCCGATCTGACATTGTACAGGGAAGCATGCTGTTCCGCCATCTCAGGTTCCCCCTGCCCAGTGTACAAGAAACAGGAGAACCCAGCACAAGCACTCGAGTGGCTCATCACCAAGGCCCATCGGCTTGGTGATGCCACCAATACACCTTCCCCACTGGGAGCTGTGCTACCATTGTGCTACTGTGACCCTACTGCCACAAAGAACAGCTCAGCACAGTCTGTATTACTCAAGCCACTCTCCTTTTCGGGTATGTATGGGCAGCTTTCTTATGATCTAAGCTAATGCTCTTCAGGTGAAGAACAGCACTACACATCTGGGCTCGCCAACGATACATCTATCGGCTCTAGGACCCCAGCAGATAATTCACAGAGGCACCAGTGGAGAGCCAGCACTTCCAATGATGTGTTGTTACCTTATCCTGTCATTTACCAGGTCATCTGAGAACTCGATGGGCAGATAACCAAGAAGCTGATGGAGCCCGAATATGATGACACACCCCTTCCTTCCTTTGGTCCAATCGCTGATTGGTACTTTCAAAGTCATGGATTTTCCACTCAAGCGTTACTCCATATTGCACATGCACATGATACTTCGCAAGTAGCTATGGATTTTGTCAAAGTCTTGTCGAGAAAAGGTATGCCCTCGAGCGAGGCTTTTTTTCTCTGGGGCTTAATTGCTGGTGATGTGGCCAATCCCCCTGTCATTGTCAATGTAGTTTGATTTCGTATGTCTCCCCAACCTTTTGTATTCCTCACAGCTCCCTACGTTGAATCCTACGAGTCGTTGAATTGGTTTTCTATTGCTATGGTGTGCAGCTGGGGCATGAAACATGATAGTATGATAAAGGTACTAAGGCTAATCGTACTACAAATGTGGTGGGGTTGACAGACTTGAACGTGGTGGGGTGACCTGAACTTGAACATGGTGAGGGGTGACCGGTGACCTGAGTGTAAACATGGCAGAGGATGCCAAAACGCGGTGCACTGTGACTGAAAAACGCGGTGTGAATAAATGTGCATATGTAACGTCATATTAATCCCCATAAAGCTGATCAGTGTGGATCTCAACACCAAGCGGTTGTCAGAATCCTCAGTGATCCAATGGGCTATGAGAGCAAGGAAGCCTGCTCTGTTACTTGCCAACCAAGTGTCAGCTGTAAACGAGATTCAACTAAGGGCATTCTAAGCAGGATAAGTCATTAGATAAAACACAAAAGTAACAAAATATGTACATCAAACTCCTTTCTGGAGCAATGAGATACTGTATCCACGTCTCAATGATCTCATTGCAGATGGTCGACTGATGAGGAATATCAGACTTGTGCAGGCTCTCCCGAAGGATTGAAAGGAGATCCCGGAATTCCCTACAATCTACCACACTGATTGACTGTGCGGAATAAGTCAACATTTAGTGATCAAATAAATTAGAGCATACGCACCTGGTTGTTGGTCACAATGAAGGCAATGAGTTGCCTGTGAAACTCCTCCTTTGAGAAGGCAGGTAAAGTGTGTCGACAATTGGGATCCCCTGCAGGTGCTTGTGTATGGAGACCCTTAAGTGTTCCGCCCTCAGCCACCACTTGGTGCATTTTGGGGATGAGTAGCCAATGAGCATAGCTTTCTTGACACTGTTGAGCCAGATTGGCCAATTGCATGCTTCCACAAGTTCCAAGCACTTGTGGATATGCCAATGATCAAGGTGGGCATGGAGAGTGGAGGTCCCAGACCTGGCTGTGTAGATGTAAGTACACCACATGGAATACTTTTCCTCCCAAGCGTCCAGGTCAGCATTGTGAATTTTTCTAGAAGGTTCAGGGTGAGTTTTCGAAAGCAAGCTAAATGAAGGAGATATACCTGCAATTCTTACAAATTGAATTTTCTGTGGTCTGCTCGAAGAAGTATTGGACATCAATGGTACTTGAGGTCTTTGTAGACTGGGTTTGGGAGGGATCAACAAATGGATCATAGACTGTGACTTGTGCAGGTCGCAAATTGTTGCATGGATGACCAGATTGAGCCCTAGGAATGTCATTGTTGACACTATCAGTCCCTGACTCAGCATCCTGCTCGGCAAGCTCTCCATTGATATCTATCTCTTCCACATCCTTGTCATGCATGGATGGGATGTTTGCCAAATGGGATTGAGGTGTGGAATGCACACCTGCTGCTGATGCTTTCTCAGTAAGCTTTTTGGCTCAACCTCCCTGTCTGGGAGGTGAGGATGCAAGTCCAGCCTCTGAAGTGTCTAGGGTAGCCTGAGTTCGACCTCTGGATGCCATGAAAGTAAAGAGAGGAGGAGAAAGAGGGATAGGCTGACCATTCAACTTTTTTGCCGTTTTTATAGGCTGATCCCAGAACAAAATTGCAGATGTGATTTGGGACACAATGGCTCAGCAATGAACACATGTTTTGAAGAGTCACTGAAGACAGAAACATAAGGTGAATGTGGCATGTTTTGTGCCATGAGCTGGGGAGAGTAATGGTACATACTTACAGATTGGCCAATTGCACTGGCAGCCCAGCATCAGTATTCCAAAAACTCTTTGGAATGGGCTTCACTTATCACTAGTGTGAGATTTTTAGACACAGTACATTGTGAGCTTGGTAGAGTATGCCAAAAAGCTTCTAACTATGGTATGTAAGGTGGCTGTAAGCCACAAAGGTTTCAATCAACCAGTTGTTCCATTTCAACTGTTTTGCAGTGAGACAGATGACAGAACTAAAGGGACTGAGGACAGAAACACAACATTGGATTGTATACTAACCAGTCAGCAGAGTACAGTCCTGACTCTTGTGTCTCAATCCTTGATTCCTGAGGTTGCACAGCATGGGCACACGGGCAATGTTTGAACAGCATGTCAATAAAATCGGATTCAGACAAGGATGACATGCAATGTTAGTACAAAGAGTTTCAATGGGTGCCAATTGTTTACTTGGACCAAATCACCTCCCCTTGTCCACTTCTCCTCACTGGGCTTGCCCATGGACAACTGGCCCTGCCTGGGGCTGACTGTGGAACTCCATGTGTGCTCCTCTGCTTCTTGTGAAATGGTCTGTCAGAGGATGAGATCTTGCATTTACTAGCAGCATGCCACTCTCTGTAATGCTCATGCATGGCAATAAGCATGGCCAATTCGGAACAACTGAAGGACAGAGTCCCAAGGGATCTGCAATGTCACTGTGGATTGATGAACTGGCTCAACAAGCTTGTTGTCCACATGGCTTGCCTCCATCTCAGTTACAAGCGATCTCCTGAGATGTTCAGAAGCATTGCGTATGAGAGTGTCAACCTTTGACAGGTCTTTGATGGAATAAAGCAACTGGAAGTGATCAAGACACAAGGGGTAACACTGAACAATGATCATGTACCCAAATGCCGAGAAGTCATCTTGAAGGTCAATGTTAATGGTAAGAGGTCTGTTGGGGCGATGAAGGTATACCTCTATGAATATCTGCATCACAGAGATCCATGTGAACTGGTCCACAATCTGAATGAGAGGAGGGGTCCAGTGCACAAGTTCTTTGCAACATTTTTGCTGGAAGGAGATGCCCATTTGGGAGATTCCTGGATTGTTAACATGAATGCTAGATTGATTGTTGGGTGGGACTTGACAATTTGTTTCAGGTTTGTGTGGGTGTCAGGAGGTGGGACCATGAAAGCGACTTCTCTGATTCACTTTGGAATGAATGGATCTCCTGGAGTGCAACCAGAGTTATTCTCAATCACAAGTTGAAAATTGGGGATTGCCATTCCCAAAGATCCGTTGGGCTTGGTGTAGAAGAGTGGTTTGTTCATGTTGTTATTGAAATTGTAAATGTCCTTATCATGACTGATGCCATCAGTGAAGGAGTTGATGACACAATTGAAGGTCGACAGAAATGATTCGTGTGTGAATAACAGCTTCATGAGTATGAGTTTTTGTTTGCTGTCAATGCAAGTGAATCTGTCAAGCAGATCAAACATGAAAGCTTCCAAATCTGAATGCTACCTTACTTTGTATGATGTTCTTTGGTGAGAGTCACCAAAAGGTCTATGAAATTGTCCAATGTGAAGTGATAGATCACCCAGCATGAAGAGGTTGGGGGTTTGCATAGATAGTAGTGGTGTAACTAACCTGCACTGTATCAAGGGCTAAATCAGTGAGGCACAAGAGAACTTGGGCTGGGGATGGGAAATTAGTAAAAGTTAGTAGCCAAGATGTGAGCTGCTATCTAATTTAGTGTTATCCTGGCCATCATGGGTTTTCCCTTCATACAATGTCTTGACTGCACCCTGCTCGCTCGGAGGCTTCGGTCAGTTCACCTTGGTCTTGGGGGGCTGAACTTGAGAATCATATCTGGGCTTCAGTTTGACTTCTGAATGAATCAATTTCAGTTGAGGGTATGAGCTACGAATAGAAAGGGGTATGGTACCTCTTTTCCAACTAACCCAAGCAGGCATATTGTGTGACTAGGACAATGCTTGCTGTTTGTGATGACTTCATTGAGTTGCTGTGGCCGAGTAGTGGACTTATATGTGGGTTGTGACTTGTGGTACAAGAAAGTGGGGGGTTCACAACATCAGCAGCCACTGCATTCTACCATATATATATGAAGGTAGCTATCAGATGATTTGTAATACATCACCCATGATAAGTGGAGCTTGATCCAGTGCTATCTTAGAATTGGAATGTCAGAGCTCCTGACCAAGTGCAATTAGGAAGGTTCTCTGTTGAACTGTGGTAGCCATCTGTCAGAAGGGTAGATCAGTATGGCTGCTTACTTCCTAGGTGTGTGATGGACATGAATGCAAGCACCTCAATGAAGGGAAAGTCATCATGAAATGGAACATACAGTGGCTCAAAAAACTGTCCCAATGTTTGCATGTTTTTCACTAAACATGATGGTCCCCAATAACCCCTAACCCTCACCCTAACCTATGAGTGAATGAAATAAAGTACTCACTATTGGCTTTCTATCAGCCCAAGGGTCAAAGGATTTGGTTGAGATTTGATGAAATGACAGTCATATCAAAATAACAACTTATTGGGGAGTGATGTGTACCCTGTTATCATTCCGAAGTTGTCCGGTACCAATAGTCTAGCGAACTAAAAACGCCGAACACTCATTGCCTCCGTCCCTCGTGTATAATCACAAAGACCTTGGACACTCTAAAAAATGTACAAAAAGAAATATTTTGCAGGGAATATGTAAGCCCATTGGTAGTAAGCGTTGTTGGCGAGCTGGAAGGGGGGAGATCTTGTTCTCAGATGTGTCCCCATAGTCTGTGGTGTATTTTTGGAGAATAGAACAGGCCGGCATTGGAAAGGATATACTTGTGAGGACTTGTGTGAATGTTTATGGCGACGAGAGCGGAGGCCCCAATACTGGTGTAGATGGTGTCAGTGCTTGCTTCCCGGCCCCACTGTGTTCATTCAAGCGCAAATGCTCGTCCGCCCACCTTGACGATTCGAGCACGGCCACTCTCTCCCACCTGGACCATGTCCTCTCGGGCGCAGCCCTGCGTACGACGTACAGGGCCAGTCCCCCCATACCGTGCAGCGACGCTGCGATCGGTCCGTGCGCGGAGGCACCACCACACATCACGTGCCACCC
>JBBPMO010000287.1:0-32084 GCA_038090315.1 Xanthoconium stramineum | reverse complement strand
CTCTTCCTTTCCCTTGCGTCTCGAAGAATGGAGACGCAAGGGAAAGGAAGAGTCGGAAGACGCGAAAATCGACGTTGTCAGATGAACGAAGGATGATGTCTGCCTTTGCGTGATCGAAAGGCGCGGCAGCATAGGTAGAGTCGCTGGACATTGTCAAGGATCTAGAAGCAGATGTTGTTATTGGGTGAGGTATCAGTGGGATGAGAGAGCTCACTAGAATGATGTGTGGAGTTGGGTTGAGGGAGGA
This sequence comes from Xanthoconium stramineum, assembly GCA_038090315.1. NCBI lineage: Eukaryota > Fungi > Basidiomycota > Agaricomycetes > Boletales > Boletaceae > Xanthoconium > Xanthoconium stramineum. The sequence continues at coordinate 31,837 of JBBPMO010000287.1, read as the reverse complement.
AGCTGGCCAAGTGAAACCAGTATTTATACCGCACGGGCTGTCGATTTGTTTGAGCATCTTTTGGTTCAGAAGCAACTACACGGCTCTCCGTGACTCTTCCACCGGAACGTCGACTGCCAAGTTCATACGGTAGCGTTGAGCCGTCTGGAGGACCGGTCGACTCTCCTGACCCGAAATGTCAGAAGTAACTGCGAGGGCGGATACCAACATGTTCCGACAAACGGAGGAGACGTCCCACTGATCCTGATATCATCCACCTTAGAGTCCCAAACTGACAGGAAGTGTCCACGGCAGTTCTGAGAAGGTTACAACGTGTCAGCAGTTCTGACTTATTCCCAGATGAGTCCACTCACTAATGTGTACTCCCATGACGAACTGTGGAATGAATATGGCTCTCAGGTGTTCAGTCGCGGTGTAGCTCGAAGACCGTGATCAAAGGACGACGTCAATCACTGTTATCACAATTAGCAAGCCTGAGATTACTTTCTGCGGGCAATTCAGTGGAAGATCCTCCAGTCATTCAAAGGCACGAACCGCTCTGAAACCCGTGCAGACTCGATGAACGAAGAAATAGGAACGGGGTAACATGCTTGGGACCAAGTACCTCTTGTGACCTGGCTCGTCACGCAACGTTCAACGCTGAGTCGTCGCTGACCGACAGTTCGAGTTCGCTGATCGCAACCGCAGAGTCAGAAGTAGGTTGAATACGCGCTGCTTCGACCGTGGAGAAACTCCATGTCGTCGTTGAAATGTTGAACTTGAAGGTTATAATAAAGTTGCCATTGGAACCTTGTACGGCCATGCCGTACTTGAGTCTTGCGGTACTTCAAGCTGAGCTTTGACCTGGAGCCTGAGAAGTTAGATTTTGAAACACTGAGTGGCGCTGACTCGAATTGCTGGGACATTGAACGTGGTAATGTCGTACTGACACTGGCGTGACACGCGGACCGAACGTCCGAGTCTGTCTCCTGCAGCCTTGGCTAAACAAAAGTGTAGTTTCACTGACGTACAGCTTTTCAGACTCGGAGAGATATTCCAAGTTGATCAAGCCAGATGATTTGTATACGGAAAAGTGCAAGGTACAGAGACACCACCGATTCTAAGTAGAACACCATCTTGCGATACTTTGGTAGCGATTCAATAGTAACCACTTCGTCCAATCTCTAAAATTGCAACTCCAGCTCGACCTGTCAAGAAAACCGAAAGCCGTTAGGATTACTGTGACTTTCCATAGTGGTAGAGCTTACCTGAGAGACTGCCTCTTCTATTTTCATCGCAAAAAAATCCACAAAGTCATGCATGCCCTCGCTGATCTTGGGAGAGCAAGCTTGACAGTTGAGCGATCGAATGGCCTGCACTGTCTTCTCTGCAGTAGCCTGTAAGGTCTCTTTGCACGGCTTGTCTCGCAGTACTGTGAGTGCTTCTTCCATAAAATCTTCCCACCATTGGAGCGACACGTTGAATATCCCGTATTTGCGCCTATTCGATCTTGAGCACCCGCAATCTCTCATACCAGGTCCATGATAGTGATATTGGCCAGACAACCAAGAGCAAGCTTGTGAACTCCCATAATGAGATGTGATCCACGAAACATCGAGCCTCAGCGCATACACGGCATCTCCGCACTTGCGATGGTAGGTGAGCAGGGAGAGGAGATCAGCTGCAGTAAGGAGTTCGATCTCTTGGAACCAAGACGGAATGAGCGGCTGTGACAAGGTATACTTTGCAGCGAGAAGGGTCTCCTCCCGCAAACCTCCTCGGTGCGCGATCGCAAAGCACCGCAAAGATTCTGCTTCGAGGATTTTGGGATTGGCGATCGCCTGGCGGGCTTTCTTCTCAATAACATCGAGAGAGTACTTCCTGGCCGCTTCCAAAATATCTGCTGCATCCTGCAACACCTCCATCTTGGGGTCGTCCGCCAGGGTGCATGGGTAACAGAAGCGGAGGAGGGCGTCGAGGGTCTTGCTATCCTCTGTGACCCGGACGACTGCGAGGCCATCCTTGACCTCCTGGTCTCCGACCTCTTCGGCGGGTTGGGGGATGTCGAAGAGGGTCTCGAAGAATGGGGATGCGAGGGAGAGGAAGAGTTTGAAGACGCGGAAGTCGACGTTGTCAGATGAGCGCAAGATGATGTCCGCCTTTGCGTGATCGAAGGGCGCGGTAGCATAGGTAGATTCGTCAGCCATTGTCGTGGATATCTGTCGACAAGTGTCATTATCCGATGCAGGACTGCGACGCGGGTGCTCACCGTAGCAATGAGTGGGAACGGACGAGGGAGCAATGCTGCATCGATTCCTGGTTATAACCAAAGGTCTTGACCGCACGGACCAGGTTTTACACACGTTCCCCAGTCCTGGCAACCCCAGATTACCTGCAGCGATACATACTGGCTCCGGGTGTCCAAATTCAGACGCGTCGAGGTGGATGGGGGTGGTGCCAACATTCTGGGAAATTATGGACAGGGCAAGGGTTGGTTGGGGGACGAAGCGTGTGAGGAAGGAACTTACGTCCAATGAGAAACCATGGCACGAGCCACATGTCACAGATAAACCGGGGTGATCAAAGAAATTTTCCTGCGGGGTGTCCTGGATTCGTAATTTGACCGGTTTCTACAAATATTTACAGTTTCAGAGTCGTCCAATTTGGAGTCTTGACTCACCAACCCTTGTCCCACACGCGGCAGGCATAGTGGAAGAAGAAACACGCACCTTTCATCGATCCTTGCCTACCTGATCAGGGGGATTGTGTACCCACCTGCCACATAGTGGGCGTGGTCTCGGATTTGTTTACTATCCAAAATCGGCCAACCAGGTGCTTACTGCAGAATGCCAGAGGGAATGGACTCCCGGCAGTGTGGCACCATTGCCTTACTGCGCGTGTGAAGGGCCATGCGACGTTTGATCGACTATGTTCGCTGGCAATGAGTTAAGTCAAGATAACACCCACTCCCTCGGCTGCGAAGTGTGCTCTGAGGTGTGACGTCATTTGGTGCTAGTAGTATTCGCCGTTGTAGTCATTTGAAATGACACTTGCTGTTGCATCATACTCCAGTAACTGAGGCATGAGTGCTCGACCCTTGTAATGCAAGCCGCCCACCGCGCGGACGCTCATCACGCATCATCTGAACATTCCTCGCCATTACTATCCCGAGGTACCTTTGAAAAGCTTGTCCGAGAAGATTGATTCATCATTTGAGTATCTTCGAAAGTTGAAACCTGAAACAAATTCGGGACCTTTGACAGTAAAGGTTGTGTCTGCCACGGTTCCAAATCTGGCCACGCAGGACGACCTGAACAAAGATCTATGTGGTTGATTTTATGTTGTACAGGATACATGCACAGTACAGAGACACATCACCAATTTCAATCAGAACGCCCTCTTATGACACTCTAGTATAGATTCGAGTGACCAGCTCATTTCTCTAAAAGTGTAGCTCTAGCTCGATCTATCAAGGAGAACGGAACCGTTAGGAATTAAGTGAGCTTCCATAGGAGTGGTACTTACCTGAGAAACCGTTTCGTCTATTTTCCTCTCAAACAACTCTACGAAGTCGCGCATGCCCTCGGTGACCTTCGGAGAGCAGGTCTGACAGTTCCGTGCTTTAACGGTTTGCACGGCCTTCTCTGCGGAATCCTGGACAGTCTTCTTGCATGGCTTGTCTTGCAGCGCTGTGAAGGTTTCCTCCATGAAGTCCTCCCACCATTGAAGTGACGTGTTGAATATCTTATACTTCTGTATAATCTGTGTTTGGCAACCACAGTTGCTCCATGAGCCTCTATAGTCCAGGTATTGGCCAGACAACCAGGAACAGGCTTGCAAGCTCCCGTAATGAGACGTAATCCACGATAAGTTGAGTTTGAGCGCGTATACAGCGTCTCCGCATTTCTTGTGGTAGGTGAGAAGGGAAAGGAGATCAGTCGCAGTGATCAGATCGATCTCTTGGAACCAGGACGGGACGAGTGGCTGGGTCAATGTATACGTCGCAGCGAGAAGCGTCTCTTCCCGCAGGCGTCCTCGATGTGCAATCGCAAAGCATCGTAGAGGCTCTGCTTCGAGGATTTTGGGGTTGGCGAACGCCTGGCGGGCCTTCGTCTCGATAACATCGAGAGAGTACTTCCTGGCCGCTTCCAGGATATCTGCTGCATCCTGCAACACCTCCATCTTGGGGTCGTCCGCCAGGGTGCACGGGTAACAGAAACGGAGGAGGGCGTCGAGGGTCTTGCTATCCTCTGTGACGCAGACGACAGCGAGGCCATCCTTGACCTCCTGGTCTCCGACCTCTTCGGCGGGTTGGGGAATGTCGAATAGGGTCTCGAAGAATGGGGATGCGAGGGAGAGGAAGAGTTTGAAGACGCGGAAGTCGACGTTGTCAGATGAGCGCAAGATGATATCCGCCTTTGCGTGATCGAAGGGCGCGGGAGCATAGGTAGACTCGTCAGCCATTGTCGTGGATATCTGTTGATAGGCATTATTATCAGATGCAGGAGTGCGACTGGGAGGCTCACCGTAGGATGAGTGGGAACGAACTAAGGAACAATGCTGCACTGATTCCTGGTTATAACTAAAAGTCTTGACTGCACGGACCAGGTTTTACACACGTTCCCCGGTTTCCACAGTCCCAGATCACCTAGATTGGCATGTACTATAGCTCCAGGTCTCCAGGTCCAGACGCGTTAACGTGAATGGGGTGGTCCCTACATTCTGGCAAGTTCTGGACAGGGCAAGGGTTGGTTTAGGACGACGGATATGGCGTATCAGCGATGAGGAAGGACCTACATCCAATGAAAAATCATAGCAAGGGCCACATGTCACGGGTGAACCGGGGTGATCAGAGAACGTTTCCTGCAAGGTGCGGCGAATTCGTAATTCATTCAGTTTCTACGCACATTTACAGTTTTACAGTCGTCCAATTTGGAGTTTTGACTCGCCAACCCTAATCCCACACACGGCACGCATAACGAATGGAGGAACGCGCGTCTTTCGTTGGTTCTGCCTACCTGATCTGGGGGATTGCATGTCCGCCTGCTAGGTGCTTACGTGCAAACCTGAAACAATATTTTTCAGGCGCATGTAGTGCTTACAGGTTGCACAAATGCTCTGAATAACCCTCCCGGTCGTCTTGGTATGTGCACATATTCTGGTCGCAAACCGATTGCAAACCTGGTGCGTCACCAAACACTACCGGCCGAGACGAGTTAACCCATGAGAAAAATCCTCGCGCGTTCAAGTTACCTGAGAAACCTTCACCTCTATCTTCCCTGTAAAGAAAGTCACAAGGTCGCGCATCCAGTAACTGAACTTTGGAGAGCCGTCAGAACAGTCTCTTGAAGGTTTCGCCAGCAGCTTCATTGGATACACATAGTGGATGTGGCAGACTGATGTTATCGCCGTCCTGGTGGAAGTTCCACCTCGTGATTCCCTCGTATGCTGCTCAACCTTCCTCTTGCGTATGTTGAAAAACCTCGTCCCAAACATGTTCTGTAGTTAGGTCAAGATCACGGCCAGCTTTCATTGCATAAATAAATTAAAATTAGGTAAGATGTATGTATATCTACGCACTCAAGGTATGATAAATTACTGTGATGGAATCCATGTATCAAGTCCTGATGTAGAATTAAACATCGGAATACTTTCTTTGGATGTCGCTACGGTTGGGCGCAGGCCTGGGAGAGAGTGAAGAGGGGAGGGAGTGGGGATGGGCAGGAGCGTGAAGCGCTCTTCGGTCCCAAACGACTGCGCGAGCCTGTCCGAAGGCGTGGGCTGCAAGGCAGGTGGGAAGCCTCACAGCGAGTGCCTGAGGGGTGACGTGCAGCTGTGCTTGTGGCCCAGTGAGAAAGCTGCAAGGCGCCAAAAACGGAGGTTGAGGTAGGTGGGTGCGACAAAAAGGAGGGTGAACGGTTGAGCAAGCGGGACTGGACAAGTAAGGAGCTAGTAGCGCAGAACAAGGCCAGCACTGCCTTACTTACCTACGCTCGTCCAAAGACATCACTCTGTGACGCTGCGCTGCCACGGAGTATCATTAAACCTCGTCCAAACGTCCCGGTCCAATATGATCTTTATCACATCCTGTAGGGGGAGAGTTGACAGCACGATGAGTTACCCAGCGCCTGGTAGTACGTGTCCAAGTTGACCTTAGTTGCGGCTTGTGTGGCCCGTCAGCACGCCGACCTTTTGAAGAAGGGTGTTTGTCAGGGCGATGACCTCGGGGAATTCATACGGGGAAGAACGACGGGAGAATCCGTTGGGGAACTTGTGCAGCTTGAAGAAGTGGCTCGTTTCGTCCACCCAGACGCCGGTGGATACGTCATACCCTGTCACGTTGCCATGCCCGACCTTTTTGGTTGAATCTTTGAGCTACGAAAGGGATGAGTACAGGTGTTAAAAAACGGTGGCTTGTACATACCACGTCGAGTAGGGTCTGGTTGAAAGTGTTGGAGTACAGCGACTGTCCATTAGCATAAACACGAGCAAACCAAGCTCGGCCTCACCGGCATAGACGATCGATGATTATACATCTGAATCGTCCATTTGCAATACCGTAGTAGTATATAGGTCGGCCCATATTAGGGGATCAGAATCTAAGTCGTTGTCCCCGGCCCTCACAAGGGCTCTCTCAGTCGGACTCTAAGTCATCCTCGCGCATCTACAGCCTATCAGAGGTTATGAGCCCCGCGCTCTGACCTAGAACACCATCCACCGCATTATCCTACACTATGAACCAGCCTCCTGCGACAACGGGCGCACCACCCGCACCCCTAACAACACAACCCGCGCTGCAAGTGCCATTGGCACAGCCACCTTCCCAATCCGGAACCATCACTGCCACTATCGCTCCACCATCAGTACCTCCTCCGTCCTCTATCACCGTACCATCATCCGTTGTCGGTCCCATCCATTCTAATCCTCCGTTCCGCGCTCCTGTCGCCATCACCCCTTTCTCCAAACACGACAAATTAAGCGCGGACAAAACCCACGACAACTAGCTCGCCTGGAAAACTCGTGTCGTCGCGATCCTCAAGCACAAAAAACGTACGACATCGCGACTGGCGCCATCCCTAGGCCGCCGGGATCTGATACGGACCCTGCCGTTGCAGAGTGGATCGACATCGACCTAACCGCCACCGGACAAATCCTCGTTGGACTTACCAATGACGAGGTAAACTACGTCATCAATTGCAATACGGCGGCGGAAACGTTAACCTCTGGTAGGCTGTAGATGCGCGAGGATGACTTAGAGTCTGACTGAGAGAGCCCTTGTGAGGGCCGGGAACAACGACTTAGATTCTGATCCCCTAATATGGGCCGACCTATATACTACTACGGTATTGCAAATGGACGATTCAGATGTATAATCATCGATTGTCTATGCCGGTGAGGCCGAGCTTGGTTTGATCGTGTTTATGCTAATGGACGGTCGCCGTACTCCAGCATGAGGAGCGCATGGTCGTCATGATACTCTGGGAAAGGAAGATTTTTTACCACCCGCGAGACCCCAAAAGTTCCGCCTTTGGGGAGGTGGTCTACCTCCCCCCACCGCCTTTCTCGTTCACACCTTCGGTGTACTTACTCGTTTTCACGACGTCGTGTTTATATAGACAATTCGGACGTCATCCAATGCGCAGTGCACGCTGATCTATTGACATGGAGTAGTATCGCGCGCAAGGACGGATGGTCGGACGTTACGCGTCGTGCTCGCATTCGTACCAACCCTGGCTTCTGCTTCTGGCGCTGTCAAGAGTGAGCAAACGGATAGTCGCGTCGGCCTAGTGTTAATAGCCACGTGAACGGAACGGCCAGCGTTCCCCGCACGCGCACTAATACGCTTCTCCCACCGCCTATACCACCACCAGCTTCCTCGGTTCCTTCTACATCTTCCTCGCACATTGACCCTCAGCCACCTGGTTACGCGGGGGGTGTTTGGGCGAACCGTTTCATCGGTAGATGGGGTGAGGCATTTTATGGCGAAGAGAATGTAGGGCGGGGCGACAATGCCGGCAGAATGACAGACTTCAAAGATGATGGAAGTGAGTGTGTCAGCTGTGGGTAGGGATGGGGTCGTGACGGGAGTGCACTCGAGGTCATCAGTGTCGATGTCGTTGAGGTTTGTTCCTTTGTCGCCTACTACTGATGAATCCCCTGGCTAACGCGTCGCATTAGCGCAACGCACATGCCGCTCCTGGTCTCGGAATCCGGAACCGTGCACAGCGGTTAGCAGAGTACGCGCAATGCCGCGCCGACATTCTCGGTCTCCCACCTCTGCCACCTCCCCCACTCCTTGATGTGACAAATGCCCCAAAGAGGCGAAGGCTTAACGTTGACTTTACGGAGATGAAGAAGGCGTGGCGGAGCGAGAAAACCGCAATTTCCGAGGATGCGAAAAGGATGCGAACGTTGCGATCACCTTTGGTCTTCCGGATCAGAGGGTAGGCAAAAGTAGGATCAGGTACGTCGTTTCCTCAATCTGTTTCCTTCACCTTCGTCGGGAAACGAGTGTCAACCCACCACCAGCCAAGCGTCAGAAGATTGCTGCAGCTCGGGAACACCAAGCAAATGGTGATGCGGAAATAGATTCTGTGGACGAGCCAGAGAGGGGAGTCGTTCTATCTCGTTAACCGGAGCAAGTACGAGGGTAAGTACATGCTCATAGTCTGAGGCCCACCCTCTCCGGACGCATCTCAACCAAATCGGTCGACATTATTGATGCCAACAGCAGACACTGCCTCGAAAACACAGAAGATGGATACCACTATATCCATCTTCCCCGAGCCCTCTGAACGACCCGAAACATCCACAGACGACCCACCCATGAGCGGTGCGGCGACCTCCGATTTTTCAGACTCTGGAACATCCCAGGAGGTTACTTTTACATCCAAGGGAAAGGAGCGCGAGTCGTCGGTGGAACCTCCATCGATAGCCTCTCCACATGCGAGCTTAAGCGTGCACGTTGTGTGAATGGACCTCTCCGAAGACGACTTTCCGTTTAAGATTGGTGTGATCGTCATCAAGGGAGATGACAAACAAATGGCTGTTGATGGTGACGGTGAGAAGTAACGGGAAAGGGACAGGGACACGCTCAGACTGAGGGTGTTGGGGTGGAAATGGTTCCAATCGGACCCAATGACGCGACGCGACTGAGCTCAAACGGTGGGAACGGTGCTCATGGTTCTTTGTCTAACGATTTATTTATCGAATGTGTAAGAGGTCGTGTATGGAGTACTACTAGTAGTCATTGGTTTCCGGTTCGTGATGGATCCTTTGTACAATGTATTAGGCTGTCGGGGCGTCACCGTTTGGAGGCGAATTTGTAAATAATTCAACTTGCGCAACTGCATTGTGACCAAAACATTCGGGTTCCGTCGTCGAAGCACTTTCCACCCAGGCGCAGGATCACGTCAAGACGATCTGTTAAGACGACCATCCCATGTCGACCTAGAACAAAGTTGCCTCTGGTTTGCGCTCCTACATTTATAGACTGCATTACTACCGTCGACACCAGCGCTGCAATCTTCCCAACGGAGATCACATACCACATCCTACACTTTACCAGCCTCAACGGTCTTATCTGTTTGCAGCTCGTACGGCTTCTCTCGCCATGACGGTTTCCTCTGTACTCATGTCATACATATATCGCTCCCTAGTTTGCCTGGCAGTTCCGCGTTATCATCAATGATCGAAAGGTTTGGACTACCGTATACGCTGATTCTCATTGCTTCGGCCCTCTGGACCATTTTCCTGGCAGTCAATCGAGTTCCTCCAACGAACCCTTGTCCATTTGGCGCGATTGGCACAACGTTGGACATCACAGTCCACAAACGTGCGCTCTCCAGATTCCGTGCAATTCAGGTCTGATGAGAATCGCAAGTTGATTTGTGGGAAATGGCTAATCGTCTGCAAACCAGCTCGTGTCGGATGTTGTCGAACAGAGGACACCTGCTCTATGTGGGGGTGTACAGGGTAAACATTTATGGCTACGCTTAGGAAGGGTCTCAGAAGGTGCATGTACTAGGATGATCTTTTAACATCTCCGCATCGTGTAACTGACAGGTTCAGCCGGTAGGAGGCTGATCGAGTTCATGGCCGAGGATGAATCTGGGCGCTCAACTGGCCCCATTACCTTTTGATGTTCCAGATCCTTCATATGGCCCAATATCTCTCCAAGTTGAAAGTGGAAATACGACGTTCGTGCTCGTTCCCATCCATCGCTCGAGGGGACGTCCTGCAACCATCGGGATATTTGGTACATAAAATTGCGCTTTCTACAGATTCCCGCCACTCGCTATGTGGCGTTGGTGTCATACCCTTCAATGACATGCTCGTACTTCCTCAACAGCAGATACTTCGCCGTCGCGATTTTGAAAAGATCATGCACACCGAGTCCCACATCATTGTGCTTTCTGCCAACCCTTCTTTCTCCAAGAAGCAACTGGTACAGGTGTACAGATGACGAACTTCGCTTCTCACAAGAGGCAATCATCAATGTATAGAAATTTCACGTCATGGCCTCTCCTCCAGGATTCAGACATTGATCCCATCATTTGTTCAACCGGCCTGGGGTTCCTACGTGTGTACCGATACCACTCCAAACGTCAGTTTGAATGCATCGACCTCACGTTGTCAGCAAACTCTGCTGGCAAAGACGTTCTTCCCGTGTCGTGTTTCCCATGCCCGACGGTCGGGGTGACTGGAGCGACAAATTTGTTCAAACGTCTTCTAACGGTCTCTCGGGAGTTCCGTGTCATTGGCCCTGTTCTTGATGGCGCACGAATTCACAGGTTCAGCATCGACGCGACGGGCAAACGGGCTGTGGGGGTCGCTCGCCCTTCAGTCTCATTCTGGCTTGGTGCTAAACTCAGCAGCTGGGATTGGCAGAATGACCTGACTAGACCTGTCGTTGATTTGAGAAGAATTGAACATGCATGCCCATTATTGGTTTGGAAGTCGAGATTTGTTCTGAGCCAAAGCTATGTTTGCGACCAGTCTGGGCGAACTCTGGCCAACATATGAATTACATTCATGTGAAGTAGACGAACTATCACAAACAAAACTACTTGATATGCATACAACAATATACGCAAAGCATTTGAACAGCATAGAGACGTAATGAGAAAACGATTTACTTGACACTCTGGTTCTAGTGGCGATTTCAGCTTATCTCTCTAAAACTGCAATCCCAGTTCAATCTATCAAGAAAATAGTTAGGATTTGTGTAAATCTCCATGGTGGTAGGGCTTACCTGTGAAACCGTCTCCTCTATCTTCCTCGTAAACAAATCCACAAAGTCACGCATGCCCTCGGTAATCTTCGGGGAGCAAGTTGAACAGTTTCGCGTTTTAACAGCCCGTACAGCCTTCTCTGCAGAAGCCTTCACCACTTCCACGCACGGCTTGTCTTGCAGCGCTGTGAAGCTTTCTTCCATGAAGTCTTCCCACCATTGGACTGACATGTTGAATACGCCGTATCTGGGTGTATTTGTTCTCGGGCACCCACAGTTGACAGTGCCATTGTAATGATGGTGATATTGGCCAGACAACCAGGAGCATGCTTGTGAACTCCCATAATGAGATGTGACCCACGAGAGATTGAGCCTCAGCGCATACACGGCATCTCCGCACTTCTTATGGTAGGTGAGCAGGGAGAGTAAATCGGTCGCCGTGAGTAGCTCGATCTCTTGAAACCAGGACGGGATGAGAGGCTGCGCCAACGTATACTTTGCAGCGAGTAACGTCTCCTCCCGCAAACGTCCTCGATGCGCGATCACGAAACACCGCAGAGGTTCCGCCTCAAGGATCTTAGGATTGGCGATCGCCTGGCGGGCTTTGGACTCGATGGCATCGAGAGAGTACTTCCTCGCCGCCTCTAGAATATCCACCGCGTCCTGCAACACCTCTAGCTTGGGGTCGTCCGCCAAGGTGCATGGATAGCAGAAGCGGAGGAGCGCATCGAGAGTCTTGCTGTCCTCCACTACGGAAACTACAGGAAGGCCATCCCTGAGCTCCTGGTCAGCGTCCGCTTCAGCAGGTTGGGGGATGTCGAAAAGGGTCTCGAAGAATGGAGACGCAAGGGAAAGGAAGAGTCGGAAGACGCGAAAATCGACATTGTCGGATGAACGAAGGATGATGTCTGCTTTTGCGTGATCGAAAGGCGCGGCAGCATAGGCAGAGTCGCTGGACATTGTCAAGGATCTAGAAGCAGATGTTGTTATTGGGTGAGGTATCAGTGCGATGAGAGAGCTCACTAGAATGATGTGTGGAGTTGGGTTGAGGGAGGAAGGTGGCCGAATGAAACCTGGATTTATACCACACGGGCTGTCGATTTGTTTGAGCGTCTTTTGGTTCAGAAGCAATCACACGGCCCTCCGTGACTCCTCCACCGGAACGTCGGCTGCCAGGTTTATACGGTAGCGTTGACCCGTCTGGAGGACCGGTCGACTCTCCTGACCCGAAATGTCAGAAGTAACTGCGAGGGCGGATACCAACATGTTCCGACAAACGGAGGAGACGTCCCACTGATCCTGATATCATCCACCTTGGAGTCACAAACTGACAGGAAGTGTCCACGGCAGTTCTGAGAAGGTTACAACGTGTCAGCAATTCTGACTTATTCCCAGATGAGTCCACTCACTAATGTGTACTCCCGTGACGAACTGTGGAATGAATATGGCTCTCAGGTGTTCAGTCGCGGTGTAGCTCGAAGGCCTTGATCAAGGGACGACGCCAACTACAGTTATCACAGTTAGCAGGCCTGAGATCGCTTTCTGCAGGTAATTCAATGGAAAATCTTCCAGTCATTCAGAGGCACGAACAGCTCTGAAACCCGTGCAGACTCGATGAACGAAGAAGCAGGAACGGGATGGCATGCTTGGGACCAAGTACTACCTCTTGTTACGCAACGTTCAACGCTGAGTCGTCGCTGACAGACAGTTCGAGTTCGCTGACCGCAACCGCAGAGCCAGAAGTAGGTTGAAATACGCGCTGCTTTGACTGTGCAGAAATTCCATCTCATCGTTGAAATGTTGAACTTGAAGGTTATGGTAAAGCTGCTATCGGAACCTTGTGCGGCTATATCGTAGTTGAGTCTTGCGGTACTTCAATCTGGGCTTTGACCTGGAGCCTGAGAAGTTAGATTTTGAAACACTGAGTGACGCTGACTCGAATCGCTGGGACATGGTAACGTCACCGGCATGACACGCGGATCGATCGTCCGAGTCTGTCTCCTGCTTTGGCTAAGCAAAAGTATAATCTCACATACAGCTTTTGATCAAGCCAGATGATTTGTATACGGAAAAGTGCAAGGTACAGAGACACCACTGATTCTAAGTAGGACACTATCTTGCGATACTTTGGTAGCGACTCAATAGTAACCACTTCGTCCAATCTCTAAAATTGCAACTCCAGCTCGACCTGTCAAGAAAGGCGAAGACCATTAGGACCACGGCAACGTTCCATGAGGGTAGAGCTTACCTGAGAGACCGCCTCTTCTATTTTCATCGCAAAAAAATCCACAAAGTCACGCATGCCCTCGCTGATCCTGGGGGAGCAAGCTTGACAGTCTCGCGATTTAACGGCCTGCACTGTCTTCTCTGCAGTAGTCTGTAAGGTCTCTTTGCACGGCTCGTCTCGGAGTGCTGTGAATGTTTCTTCCATAAAATCTTCCCACCATTGGAGTGACACGTCGAATATCCCGTATTTGCGCCTATTTGATCTTGGGCACCCGCAGTCTGTCATACCATGTCTGTAACTATATTGGCCAGACAACCAGGAGCAGGCTTGTGAGCTCCCATAATGAGACTCGATCCATGAAATATTGCGCCTTAGCGCATGCACGGCATCCCCACACTTGCGATGGTAGGTGAGCAGGGAGAGGAGATTGGTTGCAGTGAGGAGTTCGATCTCTTGAAACCAAGACGGAATGAGTGGTTGTGACAAGGTATACTTCGCAGCAAGAAGGGTCTCCTCCCGCAAACCTCCTCGGTGCGCGATCGCAAAGCACCGCAAAGACTCCGCCTCGAGGATTTTGGGATTGGCGATCGCCTGGCGGGCCTTCGTCTCGATAACATCGAGAGAGTACTTCCTGGCCGCTTCCAGGATATCTGCTGCATCCTGCAACACCTCTATCTTGGGGTCGTCCGCCAGGGTGCACGGGTAACAGAAGCGGAGGAGGGCGTCGAGGGTCTTGCCATCCTCTGTGACCCGGACGACAGCGAGGCCATCCTTGACCTCCTGATCCCCGATGTCCTCAGTGGGTTGTGGGATATCGAAGAGTGTCTCGAAGAATGGGGATGCGAGGGAGAGGAAGAGTTTGAAGACGCGGAAGTCGACGTGGTCAGATGAACGCAAGATGATGTCCGCCTTTGCGTGATCGAAGGGCGCGGGAGCATAGGTAGAGTCGTCAGACATTGTTGTGGATATCTGTTGACAAGTGTCATTATCCGATGCAAGGCTGCGACGCGGGTGCTCACCGTAGCAATGAGTGGGAACGGACTAGGGAGCAATGCTGGATCGATTCCTGGTTATAACTAAAGGTCTTGACCGCACGGACCAGATTTTGCACACGTTCCCCGGTTCTAGCAACCCCAGATTACCTGTAGCGATACGTACTGGTTCCGGTTCTCCAAATTCAGACGTGTCGAGGTGGATGGGGTGGTTCCAACGTTCTGACAAATTCTAGACAGGGCAAGGGGACGAAGCGTATGAGGAAGGAACTTACGTCCAATGAGAAACCATGGCACGAGCCACACGTCACAGATGAACCGGGGTGATCAAAGAAAATTTCCTGCGGGGTGTGCTGGATTCGTAATTCGACCGGTTTCTACAATTATTTCCAGTTTCAGAGTCATCCAATTTGGAGTTCTGACTCACCAACCCTAGTGGAAAAAGAAATACACATCTTTCATCGATTCTGGCCTACCTGATCAGGGGGATTGTGCCACATGGTGTGGGGGGCTTCAAATTCGCTTCTTATCTGAAGTCGGCGGGCCAGGTACTCACAGCACAACGCCGCCCAAGGTCATGCACTCCAGGTAGTGTAGCACCATCACCTTACCGCGTGCTTGAAGGGCCATGCAACGTCCGATCGGCTATGTTCGCTGGCAATGAGTTAAGTCAAGATAACACCCACTCCCTCGACTGCGCAGGGTGCTCTGAGTCGTGACGTCGTTTAGCGCAAGTAGTACTCGCCGTAGTAATCATTTGAAATGATACTTGCTGTTGTACCATACTCCAGTGACTGAGGCGCGAGTGCTTGATCCTTGCAATGCAAGCCGCCCACCGCGCGGACGCTTACCATGCATCATCTGAATATTCCTTGCCATTATTGTCCTGACGCACTCTTGAAAAGCTTGGCCGGGAAGATTGATCTATCATTCGAGTCGCTTCGGAAATTGAAACCTGAAACGAACTCGGGACTTCTTACAGTTAATGTTGTGTTTGCCGCGGTTCCAAATCTGGCCATGTAGGACGGCCCGAACCAACCAAGATCTATGTGGTTGATATATGTTGTACAGGATACATGCACATTACAGAGACACATCACCAATTTCAATCAGAGCGCCCTCTTACGACACTCTAGTAGCGATTCAAGTGACCAGTTCATTTCTCTAAAACTGTAACTCTAGCTCGATCTGTCAAGAAGAACGGCACCCGTTAGGAATTAAGTGAGCTTCCATGGGAGTGGTACTTACCTGAGAAACTGTTTCGTCTACTTTCCTTTCAAACAACTCTACAAAGTTGCACATGCCCTCGGTGACCCTCGGAGAGCAGGCCTGACAGTTCCGTGCCTTAACGGATTGCACTGTCTTCTCTGCAGAAGCCTGGACAGTCTTCTTGCATGGCTTGTCTCGCAGCGCTGTGAAGGTTTCCTCCATGAAGTCCTCCCACCATTGAAGTGATGTGTCGAATATCTTATACTTTGGTGCATTTTGACTTTGGCACCCACAATCGTACATTCTATGACCTTCCTGGTATTTGCCAGACAACCAGGAACAGGCTTGCGAGCCCCCGTAATGAGATCCGATCCACGACAAGTTGAGTTTGAGCGCGTATACAGCGTCTCCGCATTTTTTGTGGTAGGTGAGAAGGGAAAGGAGATCAGTCGCAGTGATCAGATCGATCTCTTGGAACCAGGACGGGACGAGCGGCTGGGTCAGCGTATACGTTGCAGCGAGAAGCGTCTCTTCTCGCAGGCGTCCTCGATGTGCAATCGCAAAGCATCGTAGAGGCTCTGCTTCAAGGATTTTTGGGTTGGCAATCGCCTGGCGGGCCTTCGTCTCGATAACATCGAGAGAGTACTTCCTGGCCGCTTCCAGAATATCTGCTGCATCCTGCAACACCTCCATCTTGGGGTCGTCCGCCAGGGTGCAGGGGTAACAGAAGCGGAGGAGGGCGTCGAGGGTCTTGCTATCCTCTGTGACGCGGACCACAGCGAGGCCATCCTTGACCTCCTGGTCCCCGGCCTCTTCGACGGGTTGGGGGATATCGAAGAGGGTCTCGAAGAATGGGGATGCGAGGGAGAGGAAGAGTTTGAAGACACGGGAGTCGACGTGGTCAGATGAGCGCAAAATGATGTCCGCCTTTGCGTGATCGAAGGGGGCGGCAGCATAGGTAGAAACGTCGGCCATTGTCGCAGATATCTGTTGACAGGCATTATTATCAGATGCAGGAGTGCGACTCGGGTGCTCACCGTAGGATGAGTGGGAACGACCTAAGGAACAACGCTGCACTGTTTCCTAGTTATAACCAAAGGTCTTGACCGCACGGACCAGGTTTTACACTCGTTACCCGGTTTCGGCGGCCCCAGATCACCTGGGATGGCACGTACAGTAGCCCCAGGCCACCAAATTCTGACGTGTTGACGTGAACGGGGTGGTCCCTACATTCTGGCAAGTTCTGGACAGGGCAAGGGTTGATTTTAGGACGACGACGGATATAGCGTATCAGCGATGAGGAAGGACCTTACATCCAATGAAAAACCAGAAAATGGGCCACATGTCACGGGTGAACCGGGGTGATCAGAGAACGTTCCCTGTAAGGTGCGGTGAATTCGTAATTCGACCAGTTTCTACGCACATTTACAGTTTTACAGTCGTCCAATTTGGAGTTTTGACTCGCTAACCCTGGTCCCGCGCACGGCACGCATAACGAATGAAGGAATGCGCATCTTTCATCGATTCTGGCCTACCTGATCTGAGGGATTGCATGTCCGCCTGCCGGGTGGGGGTGGCTTCGATTTCGCTTACTATTTGAGGTTGAACTAGGTGCTTACGCGCAAATCTAAAAGAAAAAATTACAGGTGCATGTAAGTATGTAAGTACAAACAAGTAACTTACAAGTTGCACAAACGCTCTGTATAACCCTCTCGGTCGTCTTTATATGTGCACACATTCTGGTCGTAAACCAATTGCAAACCTGGTGCGTCATCAAAGCCCCAGCTTCAACTCGACCGGCCGAGAGATGAAATAGGCTATGCAAAAATGAGAAGTCAGAACAGTCCCTTGAAGGTTTCACCACGGCTTCATTAGATACACATAGTGGACGTGGCAGTACAGGCAGAGGCTGATGCCATCGCCGTGTCGGTGGAAGTTCCACCTCGTGGTTCCCTCGGCGTATGCCGCTCAACTTTCCGTCCAACTTTCCTCTTGTGTATGTTGAAGAAACCTCGTCCCAAACATATTCAGTAGTTAGGTCAATGGCCAAGATCACAACCAACTTTCGTTGCATAGATAAAATAAAGTTATCTGCTATGTGTATATCTATGTGCTCAAGGTATAATAAATTACCGCAATGCGATCCATGCATCAAGTCCGGATATAAACCATCCTATTAAACATCAGAATACTTTAAACCCAATTTAAACCTCGTCCGAATGTCCCGGTCCAATGTGATCTTTCTCACATCCCATAGGGGAAGAGTTGAGGGCATGATGAGTTACCCAGCGCCTGGTAGTACGTGTCCATGTTGACCTTGATCGCGAGTTCGAGTTCGGGAGGCGGGTTAGGGTACAGCTGAGCAGCCAACATGACCTGTTTCTGGTAGAAAAGGCAGAACTGAAAGAAGAATTGGTACGATGGGACGACGCGTTGGATCAGGAGAAATAAACGTACGGTCTCGTCGTCCTGTTCATTCACGATGTAGTTGTTCACGCCTTCGTTGTGGCCCGGCGGCACCCCGACCTTTTGAAGGAGGGTGTTTGTCAGGGCGATAACCTCGGGGAATTCATACGGGGAAGAACGACGGTGGAATCCGTTGGGGAACTTGTGCAGGTTGAAGAAGTGGTTCGCTTCGTCCACTGTAACAGGGTATGACGTATTCGCCGTCTGGTTGGACGCAAACATGGCGAGCATGAAGCCCGATTCTGCGGTGGCACCGACGATCCTGGGTGTCTCGTAGGCGAATTCTGGGTTGTATGCGATGGAATTGTTGACGCGGAGTGCTCTGTCGAGGGCTGCAGCCTCGAGGGTGATCTTGCCATCCCCAACCTTTTTGGCTGAATCTTTGAGCTGCGAAAGGGATGAGTGACATAAATACAGGTGATGGCTTGTACATACCAAGTCGAATAGGGTCTGGTTGAAATTGATAGCTTCACCGAAATAAGCGTCTTCACGTGTTATGCTACCATCACCTGGAATTGTGATTGTAATCAGCACATGCTTGTCATGATACTCCGAGAACGGCGGACAAACTGACCTTCAAAGTTACCATGGATGTCAATACCAGTGACAAATTGAGAGTCTACAGTCGTATTTGAACCAATGGTCATCATGTTAGTAAGGTGGTTCCCGTCAACGATAAATGCCTACCCCATCATCCGTCAGTTAGGAAGGAGAACACATGCCTGAGTACGTTCGGACACACCGAATAACAAAGGAAGGAGGCGAATTGGTGTCCCATGTTGAAGCCTGCGAGCATCAGATCAGAATCTTGACCAAGCCCTTCATGCAGTGACTAGTGTACCTTCTTGGACAGCAGTGATGATCTCGGCAGGAGTGACCACACCGTTACGGTTGATATACTGCGAAAAATACCATGCTCACAGACAATCCCCTCGTGATAATTCAGATCGCTTACCCCGTGAGAGGCCAGCGTGTTCAGTCCCGGGCAGGGACCGCGAATGTCACCATCGCGAAGATCCTTGTAAGGGTGGTCCTTATCATTAACCAACTTGGGGCCAGTGTAGTTAATGGGAGCCGGGAGAGGTTGTGGGCCGGGGAAGCCACCATACTGCCGAGATACGTATCGGACCTCGTCTTGAGACAAGCCCGCAAGCGAACGATATCTCGGGTAGTTTGCTAGGTGGGGGAACGCGAAAGCAGATGAGATGACCGCAACTGGTACTGCGAGGTTGTGGAGCTTCATGTCGAAGGTTGGTATGCGCAATGAGTTGGAAGAAACAGGTGTGATGATGAGAAGAGCGACCACCGATACACTTTATATACCCAGGTACATACCTGTGCCAAGGCCAGACCTGCAGAAACGAGGAAGCCGGCGAAAGGCATTATTTTAGCAAGCTATGAGTGAGCCTTTCTCGAACAACATCATTGTACTGCGGTGCACGCGCTTCATCACGGATCATGCTCCGTCCTTCCCCGTTCCTCAGTGAGTTCGCGAGATCAGACTGCAGGTCTGTATTCACTTTTCTTTCTTTCATTCCCACCTCACGAACATACACTCACCTACATTCTGCCTCTGAGCGAACTCAGTGTTTCTGTCCTTGTGATGGTTTTCACAGGAATAAAGGCGTAGTTGGCCCGACTGCCCGTAGCACAGCAGCGTCAAAGATCTTCCTTGCTGCCATGCACCGGAAAGGTTATTTTCGGACGAGGCCGAGCAGTAAAGGAGAATAAGGTACTTGAACCGAAAAGGAGGAGCGGGTCTGTGCTTGGCTACATGACTGGAAGGCAGTTTTATCAGTTTGTTGTTAGGTAAGGTGACCGCCCGGGGAACGTAAAAGCTGTGCCTCGTTGATGGATACTCTGCCAACAATGTTCAAAGTGCTCTGCTGCCTGTGAAGCCACCGATCCGTGAATGCGCCGGCGCCATCGCCACGAATGCGGCAGACGAGAGGATTAGGCGTTGCATGAATCGACTGTCCGTAGTGCGTTCGATTGGACCATGACTGCATAGCCTTGATGGTGGAGTTCCAAATTTGTGCAGTAACTATGTCGGCTCCGTATTGACTCCGTACATAAGTCCACCCGTCACGGAACGTCAAGAGGGACGACCTCAGATGCAATCAGATTCTCAACCTCGCAACGCAAAGTTATATAGATTTAGCTCCGCCGGTTGAGTGTTTTTACTTGATCGAACCATACAATACCCACAGTTGCATCTCCATCCAACGCCGACGAACGAATCGTTGATCTTTACTTGATGTCACTGGTATCAGCCTTTCCTGAGAGGGAGAAAAATGATGCATTTTGGTGTTGAAAGCATGCGGTCGCACATAAACGTAGTCATATAGTGCCATGCGTATATAGTGGTGCTCTTCTAGAGAGCGAGCGAGGATGGAGTACACATTTATTTCTAGAAAGGGTGTCAGTCAAACTCAAGTCCTATGTGGACAACAAGACTTGCACCCACCAAGATGATACCATCGAACCTCTGCTTGAACCAAGCCATCGTGTCATCCTTGGTAACACGGTGCGAAAATCCAACCCTGGCCCTCCGCTCCTTCCTCTTGGCGATCCGCATCCCAGGTCTCCCCATCACCACATAAAAGTCCATCCCGAAAATACCAATCCCAGGATCATACCTCGCCCCGAGATCGATGTGCTCCTGAATGCCGAACCCAAAGTTACCCGTGTCCGAAAAGTTTTTCCGTCTGAGTTCATATTCCTTTACTTTGAGACCGCGTTCAAGAATTTCTTCAGCTTTGGGACCGCGGATGGTGACGTGGACAGCAATTTTTTCGTTGCGGCGGATGCCGAAGGTACGGACGGTGTAGCGGGCTTTGGAGGTGACGGGTGTTTGGCCGGTGAGTTGTTCGAGGACTTTGGAGGCACGGGTCAGACGATCACCGGATTCACCTACGCAAATGTCTGGTTTGTGGTACGAGTGGGTTCAGTGCGGGGTCCGAGTTCAGAAAACAACGAGAACGTACTGATGACGAGCTTTTCGATTCGGAGCTCTTTCATGGGGTTAGTTGGGGTCGTCTTCTGCTCGGCCTGCGTGGAACGGTTAGCGTGAACAATGAGGTATGTTCGGCTCAGAGTTACTCGCCATGGCGGTCGTCGTATCAGCGTTATCTTGTCGCTGTCGAGAATACGGTTGGAATTGGGCTTAGACCAGTCGCGTCTATGGTGAGTGTGGCTGAAACTTTAATTACATCTACTGTGCAGTCGTTCGGCATTTCCCGAGCTTCTACATCCTGAGGTCAAACAATGGATGCATACACAATACAATGGACATGTCTATTATTTCGTTCCTGCAAACAACCTCACGCCTTCACCATCAGCAACACCGATGATCTGAGCCCGTCCCGAACGTATGAGGACGTTAATTGCTCTGCGCAGTAGCGTAACGGGTAGTCCAGAGAGGGGAGAAGGGACAGGCGGATCCGTTATTTCGTAAAACGTCAATATTGTGTTCAACTGCCCAGTTGCCGTCGCCTACATGGATCAGCGCACATCAAAAGGAGAGGGAGAAAAGGAGTTACCCATGTGTGCAAAGCTTCTGCCCATTCCTCGGGTTGTCTCCAGAGCAGTAATGCGGAACGCGTTTGCTTTGCAGGCTCGTAGATTGCAACGTTCTTTGACACGAGCACGGCGATCAACGAGGAAAGATAAGACGGGAGCACACGACCTGCGGGTAGAGAGGATTCGAATGGGACCATCCGTGCATGCGAGTGACTCACGGTTTATTCGCTCATTGCGCAGTATTTCGTCCCAATCGCTTCCCGCTCCTTCAGCGTCCTCAACGCGAAGGGTAAAAAGTCGTCGGTGTCGTGCGTACGAGATGATCAGTCGGGTCCAGTGATCAGCGAAGAGGCTCTGGGTGGTAGGAGTTGGTTGTTCTCTGGCATTATGTTCATTCCAGTTGCTTTACTATGAAGACGGCATAATCTCACGTAAAGAAGGGAGGTGCAGCGTGGATAGAGGGCAAGAGAAAGCCTGTCTCTTAGAGATCAGCATCTGGCAACGTTCTAGAGATATTTCCATGTACCTGATGGTGTGGTGTACGAGGTAAGCTCCATTCGCATAGAGATTCAGACGTCAATCTACAAGTACAACTTGTATTGTAAGTACACAGCAAACCCAGTCCGGTATACTAAGGTTGATGGCAATTCCCAGGAAGGGAAAGTAACGTTTGGTCTGTCCTACTTGCACATTGGATATTGCGGTACGAAAGAAAATACACCACCCAAGACGATTATACACTCCAACATATGCAGATGAATTAATGAATGGGTATGATAACTACCTGACTTCCATGACCGTGACCAGCACGCATCTCAGTTCTTCGAATTGAGTTTTTGCCTAGGACCAAGAGCAACAGCGCCTTTGATACGACCGTTCCTGTCAATGGCCAATGGACCCCCGACCGCCATCTTCACTTTGACAATCTTGCCTCCACCGGCTTGTTTACTTCCATGCCTTCGCTTCCGAGTTGCGCTAGAAGATGATTCACCCAAGACTTCCAGTCCAAGGTTCCAGTCACAAGAGAATTGAAGAGGTAGTCCCGGAGCCTTGTCTTCCTGGAGATGTTGTGAGTTGCATGCTATCGCTAGTATATCCCCATCTTACCCTTTGTTTTCCTTTCACATCGAAATTTCTGAACAGAAGTTCGTCCTCACTCTCTTCGAGCTCTACATCCTCATCGCCTGAGACAGCAAGCTGATCACCTTTTACTTTGCAAGCTTCGTCTAACCACCCAAGGTCAGGTCCATCTTGGTGTAGTACGTCTGGAGCATTTGCATCAACGATCATCAGGGATTCCTCCTCTTTGGGCAGTGGGCGGTTGGCATCCTCAATCGCTTTCCTCTTCTTCTTCTCGAGATTGTACTACGGTGTGTGAGCCTAGAAATAATGGCGATGATGAGTTGGATACCTTGTGCTTATATTGCTCGTTATAACCCTGGAGTAGCTTCACCCGCTCACGTTCTGCTTGTAGTTCCTTCAATGCGTGGTCGCGATCCCTAGACGCCTTGTGGTTTTCAACCAGAAGCTTCTTCACCTCTTCTCTAAACCGAACGAGCTCTTCCTTCGCATGTGCGGATTTGAGTGCCTCCGCTGTTAGCCGTTCTTTCACCGACCCAAATCGATCACGAAGAAGTTGTATCGTTTGATGGTGGTGGTCGCTATCATGTTCTAGGATATCTATTCTATCTTGTAATTCGTGAATTCGTCCTGAACAATTGGCATGGGCGGCCTTGGCTTCCTGGAGTTCTCTTGTCAATCGCGTGTGAGCAGCGTCCGTCGTCGAGCGACTACCCTGGGTCTGAGATCCGGAAGACGGCTGGCCGGGTGCGAGGAAGAGGGGGAACGCCTCTCTCCGTCTGATCGGCTTGCGACATGAAGGGCATGAAAGATTCGATTGTCCACGATGAGCAAAGTGCTCCTCCAAGCATGGCTCACAAAACCCGTGTCCTATCGAACAAAAACAACGCGACTCATCAGCACGCATGGAAGCAGAACTGAAATCGATTCATGGAGCTACCGCATTTGAAGACGAGTATGTCGTTGATGGAGACGGCATCGAGGTGAATGGGGCACTCGACGAGCAGGTCGGCCATCGTGGATCGGTCCAAGTTGGGGGTCCACGCGACTCGCGTCACGGTCGCGTCGGGACTTTGCCACTCACCACTCGAACGCGTCCACACCTTTTTTACATAAACCACCTCGTTGTGAGACCTCGGCTCAACCGTGGACAACGCTCTCATGGGACTGAACCTTGCTTGGACCGAGGAACCTCGGTTTCAGGGGACGACCATGGACAGAAATTCCCTCGAGGTTGACGGTAAGGTTCGCTCTCCCATCCATAACATGTCTTTTCACGTACAGCTTTTCAGATTCCCAAGACGGTCGCATTTCGACCGATTAGCCCTTAGACCAGCTTTCGAGATTCCCTAACAGGCGGTCTACTCGTGTTCTGGCAGAAGAGTCGAAGAAAGGCTGGGACCGTCCCGACTCCCCACCGACTATAAAATTTTGGCCCCGTTTTCGACTCCTCTCATCTTCTTACGATAATCATCCCAGTAAGTTCCACTCCCATATTTTACTTTCGGGGACCTCATTGCAGCGTAGTAGCTCTCTGACAATGCCCGAAGACTCCATTTATGCCACCGCGCCTTTCGATCACGCAAAGGCGGATATCATCTTGCGCTCCTCCGACAACGTCGATTTTCGTATCTTCAAACTCTTCCTCTCTCTCGCATCCTCATCATTTGAGCCCCTGTTCGAATCAATCAGCCTACCGAAGCGAGCGGTGATCGGGAGATCAAGGATGGGCTTGTCGTTCACGTCCGAGAGAGCAGCAAGACCCTTGATACCCTTCTTCGGTTCTGCTACCCATGCACGCTTGCTGAAGATCCCGAGCTCGAGGTGCTCGAGGCTGCTCATAAATATTCTCTCCACACCATCGAAAGAAGAGTTTATCGCGCGCTCTCCAACCCTAAAATTCTTGACGCTGAGCCTTTCCGGTGCTTCGCGATCGCACTCCGGGGACGGGCGCGCGAGGAAACACTGCTTGCTGCCAAGTACATGCTGACGCAACTGCGTATCCCGTCGTGGTTCCAGGAGATCGATTTGATCAGCGCAGCTGATCTGCTAGCGCTGCTTACCTACCACCAGAAATGCGGTGACGCTGTATATGCGCTGAAGAACGGCTTTTCCTGGATTGAATCCCATTACGGAAGCAGCCATGGCTGCGCATAGCTTCCTAGGAAGTCAGAATCCTCTAACACGTTCGGCGCATTCGGCCAAGCGAAGGAGGTCCGTGGAGGTCCAACTTGTCGGTGTGCGAGATCAACTATAGGCTATTCAAGTTGCAACCACCTTCATGGTGGGAGGGCTTCATGACGGAAACCTTTGCGGCGCTACGAGACAACCCATGCAGGGAAACTGTAGAGAGCTTCGCGGCGAGGATTGTGCAAACCGTTAGAGCACAAAACTGCCCAATTTGCTCTGTCAACATTTCTGATTACATGAGAGACATTCCTGGATTGTTGACTGCGAAAGTGGAGGAGGTTGTTTCCAAGGTACGTTGCGTTATCGTTACATTCAGGGATACGTTTGCTCAATCCCGACATGTCTCTAAGTCCCGTTGGCGCTGGTGTTCTAATTGCTGCAAAATATGGAGTTGGAAGATTTGGTGTGGTTGGGCTCGAATGCTAGTTAGAACCCAAAAGAAGTGCCTCAGTCTACTTTGCAAGAGATTGATTTTCATTCGTGCGCCAACGTCGATCATGATGGGACTGATCCGGGGGTCTCGAGCCGACCTGTGCCACTTGTTAAACTTCATCACAGTGCGTACGGGGGCCAACATCACCCCTACATGTCAATGCTGGTTCTCGGTGAGTTCCAATATCATTATCACCTGTTACAGCGTTGATTGTAGTACAAGACAACGACTAGTCCTCGCAATGTTGAACCACCCTTTGATCATCCGGAATGCAAACATAATTCTGAGGTTTCGATTTCAGTGTCTTCAAAATATTCTTTTCCCTCATATATCCTTCAAGTCCCTCCTCGGTGTCCCTCAATCCGTTGAACCGAGGAACAATGCGGTATCGCTGTCATTCCCGTAACAGAAGTCAACAAAAGTCTCGACACACTCCTTTGCTTCTGCTACGCAATCACCATAGCGGAAGAGCCAAAGACAACAGCGTTGGAGGATGGGCTTTGATCTCTGGGCTGCCATGAAGTGTTCTCCGGATAACGTTGAGAAGAAGGTTTTCCAGGTACTCATGGCCCCTGAAATTCTCGAGAGGGAGCCTGTGCGATGATTTGCAATTATGGATGAAACCTTCAAGGGACTATTCTCACCATTCTCCAAAGTTCAGTGACTGGATGCGCGACCTTGTAACTTTCTTTACAGGAAAATAGTAGTGAAGGTTTCTCAGGTAACTTGTACGCGCGAGGTTTCTTTGCATGGCCTAATTCATCTCTTGGCAGGTCGAGTCGAAGCAGAAGTTTTGGCGACGTACCAGGAGAGAGTTTGTGATAGATTTGCGATGCTCTCAAATTCGGTGTATGCACATATCAATACGACTCAGATGGTTTGTTCAGTGCGTTTGTGCAACTTGTGAGTTACTTGTTTGTACATTCGCCTGAAATATGTCGTTTTAGATCTGCGCGTGAGCACCTGGTTCAGTTTCAAATAAATGCGAAGCCACCCCCACCCTTCAGGCGGGGACACAATCCCCATATCAAGTAAGCCAGAATCGATGAAAGATGCGCCTTCCTTCTTTCGTTATGCGTGCCACGCGCGGGACTAGGGTTGGTGAGTCAGACCTCCAAATTGGACGACTGTAAAACTGAAAATGTGTGTAGAAACTGGTTGAATTACGAATTCACCGCACCTTACAGGGAACGTTCTCTGATCACCCCGGTTCACCCGTGACATGTGGCCCATTTTCTGGTTTTTCATTGGACGTAAGTTCCTTCCTCATCGTTGATACGCTGTATCCGTCGTCGTCCTAAAACCAACCCTTGCCCTGTCCAGAACTTGCCAGAATGTAGGGGCCACCCCGTTCGCGTCAACACGTCTGAATCTGGTGGCCTGGAGCTACTGTACGTGCCATCCCAGGTGATCTGGGGCCGCCGAAACCGGGGAACGTGTGTAAAACCTGGTCCGTGCGGTCAAGACCTTGGGTTATAACCAGGAATCAGTGCAGCGTTGTTTCTTAGGTCGTTCCCACTCATCCTACGGTGAGCACACGAGTCGCACTCCTGCATCTGATAATAATGCCTGTCAACAGATATCTGCGACAATGGCCGACGACTCTACCTATGCTGCCGCGCCCTTCGATCACGCAAAGGCGGATATCATCTTGCGCTCATCTGACCACGTTGACTTCCGCGTCTTCAAACTCTTCCTCTCCCTCGCATCTCCATTCTTCGAGACCCTCTTCGATATTCCCCAACCCACTGAGGACGTCGGGGATCAGGAGGTCAAGGATGGCCTCGCAGTCATCCGCGTCACAGAGGATAGCAAGACCCTTGATGCCCTCCTCCGCTTCTGTTACCCGTGCACCTTGGCGGAAGACCCCAAGATAGAGGTGTTGCAGGACGCGGCGGATATCCTCGAGGCAGCGAGGAAGTATTCCCTCGATGTTATCGAGAAGAAGGCGCGCCAGGCGATCATCAATCCCAAAATACTCGAGGCGGAGTCTTTGCGGTGCTTTGCGATCGCACATCGAGGATGTTTGCGGGAGGAGACGCTTCTCGCTGCAAAATACACGTTGAACCAGCCTCTTATTCCGTCCTGGTTCCAAGAGATCGACCTGCTCAGTGCGACCGATCTCCTCTCCCTTCTTACTTACCACAAGAAGTGCGGGGATGCCGTATATGCGCTGAGACTCGATCTTTCATGGATCGCGTCTCATTACGGGAGTTCGGAGGCCTGCTCCTGGTTGTCCGGCCGATATCTGGAAGAGCAAGAATCCCCAGAACCCCAGGTCTGGCCCACCGCTGCCTACTCTCATACCACTGTCACCACCGTCATTCGTACTTGTGGATGTTCAGGGCCAGGTCCGCTGAGATACAAGCCCTTCAACATCTTACCCTCGTTCCAATGGTTGGAAGACTTTATGGAGGAAACATTCACGGCACTGCGAGATAAGCCGTGCAAAGCAACCGTGCAGACTTCTGCAGACAAGACAGTACAGGCCGTTAAAGCGCGGAACTGTAAAGCTTGCTCTCCGAAGGTCACTGAGGGCATGCGCGACCTTGTAGATTTGTTTGCGAGGAAAATAGATGAGACGGTTTCTCAGGTAATTTGCCTCCTCCATCACTTCCACATAGTAGGTGCTAACGGTTTTCGGATTCCATTATAGATCGAACTGGAGTTACATCTTTAGAGAAATGAACTAGTCATTGAAATCATTACTAGTAGAGAGACGCTTGAAGAGTGTCCCCATTAGAATCGGTGCCAGTACTGTGCATACTCCCTGTACGATATAACTACATATCTTTGTGCTGCTTAGCTGCCTTGAATGCAATTTCCGTACGTTGGCCGGACCTCCAAGCTACTCAGCCTGAGCTCGAACTGTGGCAAAAGTGACAGGGATTTTCTGTCGAAGGCTCCGAACTTGTTTCAATTCCCGAACCGACGATCCCCACAGAGAGTGACCTATCTTCTCGAACTAGTGACACGCCAGCTTGGGAGCCATTCAAGTGCGTGAGGTGATACCTGCGCGACACTATCGGAGTGTTGCACGAACTCGAGCGCGCTGCCGTGACCCGTCGTCCTTTGTTGTTCAACGTTGTTGTGCATCCATCAAGTCTGCGCACTGGCAGGCTCAGCAAATAATGGAAGGCTTGAAAGCATCATGTTCACGATGGAAACCCCTGTGGCGTTACGGCACAGGCCGTGCAGGGCATTTGATGAGAACTTTTCGAGGAAGACTGTTCAAAGCGTCAGAGCACAGGATTGCCCAATGTGCTCTGTCAACATGTCAGCGTACGTGTGCGAATTGTTGACGGCGAGAGTGCAGGAGGCCGTTTCCGAGGCACGTTCCGTTATCCTTGCATTCACGAATGCCTTTGCCCAATCCCGATGTTTCTCTACGTCTCATTGGAGTTTGGTGTTCCGATTGTTGCGGACCTTGGAGTTGAAAGACCTGACGTGGTGGAGCTTGGATTCTAGTTGTGTAAAATGCAAAAGCAGTGCCTCTGTGTAAGTACTTTTGCTGTTGCAGGAGATTGATTTTCATTCATACGCCAACATCGGTCATGATGGGACTGGCTCAGGCCTTATCTGGGTGGCCCTGCCTGAAGGCTCTCGAGCCGATTTATTGTAGACGTGGTCGTTCGTCGGACTTCACCGCATAGGAGCCAACGAAACTCTTCCAAGACCCTACATGCCAAATTTTCTTTCCGTTGATTCTCAACGAGTTCCATCATTATTTCCTGTCAAAATGTGGTACAATATATCTCCGCTAGAAGCGTGGGGACACTGTATGTGCACTAAGGGACGATCTCTTGTGGTAGTATCTCAGCTTGTAGATGTGCAAAATCAGGTACACCCGAATTCTTGGTATTCGACTTTTCTAGATCTTCCCAAAATGGTGGGAGGACTTAATGGAGACGGCTTATCAGGTAACTTGTACCCACGAGGATTCTTCCAAGTTGCATGGACTCATGACGGGTCGAGTTAAAGTTGAGTTGTTGATGACACCATGATTGCAATCGGTTTGCGACAGGAATGTGTGCACATATCAAGGCGACCGAGAGGGTTATTCAGAGCGTTTGTGCAACTTGTAAGTCACCTGTTTGTACATGCGCATGAAAAATGTTGTTTTATATTTGCGTGTAAGCACCTAGTTCAACTTCAAACAGTGAGCGGAATTGGATGGACATGCAATCCCCCAGATCAGGTAGGCCAGAATCGATGGAAGATGCACGTTCCTTCATTCGTTATGCGTGCAGTTCTTCCACTGACCCAAATCGACCCAGATCGATCACGAAGAAGTTGTATCGTTTGATGGTAGTGGTCGCTATCATGTTCTAGGAGATCTATTCTATCTTGTAATTCGTGAATTCGACTTGAAAAATTGGCATGGGCGGCCTTGGCTTCCTGGAGTTCTCTTGTCAATCGCGTGTGAGCAGTGTCGGTCGTCGAGCGACTACCTGGGTCTGAGATCCGAAAGACGGCTGGCCGGGTGCGAGGAAGAGGGGGAATGCCTCTCTCAGTCTGACCGGCTTGTGACATGAAGGGCATGAGAGATTCGAATGTCCACGATAAGCAAATTGCTCCTCCAAGCAAGGCTCGCAAAACCTGTGTCCTATCGAACAAAAACAACGCGACTCATTAGCATGCATAGAAGTAGAACTGAAATCGATTCATGGAGCTACCGCATTTGAAGACGAGTATGTCGTTGATGGAGACGGTATCGAGGTGAATGGGGCAGAGCAGGTCGACCATTGTGGTGGATTGGCCCAAGTTGGGGGTCATGCGAGTCGCGTCCACACCTTTTTACATAAACCACCTTGTTGTGAGACCTCGGCTCAACCGTGGACAACGTTCTCATGGGACTGAACCTTGCTTGGGCCGAGGAACCTCGGTTTCAAACGACGGCCGTGGACAGAAATCCGCTCGGGGTGGACGGTAAGGTTCGCTCTCCCATCCATAACATGTCTTTTCACGTACAGCTTTTCAGATTCTCAAGACGGTTGCATTTCGACCGATTAGCCCTCGAACCAGCCTTCGAGATTCCCTAACAGGCGGTCTACTCGTGTTCTGGCAGAAGAGTCGAAGAAAGGCTGGGACCGTCCCCACCGACTATAAAATGTTGGCCCCGTTTTCGACTCCTCTCATCTTCTTACGATAATCATCCCAGTAAATTCCACTCCCATATTCTACTTTCAGCGACCTCATTGCAGCGTAGTAGCTCTCTGACAATGCCCGAAGACTTCATTTATGCCACCGCGCCTTTCGATCACGCAAAGGCGGATATCATCTTGCGCTCTTCGATTTTCGTATCTTCAAACTCTTCCTCTCTCTCGCATCCTCATCATTTGAGCCCCTGTTCGAATCCCCTCGGCCTACCGAGGCGAGCGGTGATCGGGAGATCAAGGACGGGCTTGTCGTTCACGTTCGAGAGAGCAGCAAGACGCTTGATACCCTTCTTCGATTCTGCTACCCATGCACGCTTGCTGAAGATCCCGAGCTCGAGATGCTCGAGGACCTCGTAGACGTCCTCGAGGCTGCTCATAAATATTCTCTCCACAGAAGAGTTTATCGCGCGCTCTCCAACCCTAAAATTCTTGAGGCTGAGCCTTTCCGGTGCTTCGCCATCACACTCCGGGGACGGGCGCGCGAGGAAACACTGCTTGCTGCCAAGTACACGTTGACGCAACCGCGCATCCCGTCGTGGTTCCAGGAGATCGATTTGATCAGCGCAGCTGATCTGCTAGCGCTGCTTACCTACCACCAGAAATGCGGTGACGCTGTATATGCGCTGAAGAACAGCTTATCCTGGATTGAATCTCATTTCGGAAGCAGCCAAGGCTGCGCATGGCTTCCTAGGAAGTCAGAATCCTCTAACACGTTCGGCGCATTCGGCCAAGCAAAAGAGGACCGTGGAGATCCAACTTGTCGGTGTGCAAGATCAACTATAGGCTATTCCAGTTGCAACCACCTTCATGGTGGGGGGGCTTCATGACGGAAACCTTTGCGGCGCTACGAGACAATTCATGCAGGGAAACTATAGAGGGCTTCGCGACGAGGAACATTTCTGATTACATGAGAGACATTCCTGGATTGTTGACTGCGAAAGTGGAGGAGGTTGTTTCCAAGGTACGTTGCGTTATCGTCACATTCAGGGATACGTCTGCTCAATCCCGACATGTCTTTAGGTCCCGTTGGCGCTGGTGTTCTAATTACTGCAAAATATGGAGTTGGAAGATTTGGTGTGGTTGGGCTCGAATGCTAGTTAGAACCCAAAAGAAGTGCCTCAGTATACTTTGCAAGAGATTGATTTTCATTCGTGCGCCAACGTCGGTCATGATGGGACTGATCCGGGGGTCTCGAGCCGACCTGTGCCATTCGTTAGACTTCATCACAGTGCGTACGGGGGCCAACATCACCCCTACATGTCAATGCTGGTTCTCGGTGAGTTCCAATATCATTATCACCCGTCATACCGTTAATTGTAGTACAAGACAATGACCGGTCCTCCCAAT
>JBBPMO010000286.1:0-24252 GCA_038090315.1 Xanthoconium stramineum | reverse complement strand
CCCTACGGACGGAGTGTCCCAGAACGCGACCATGGTGACGCGGTGTCCGAGCGTGCTGTTGGCCCCAGCGGCCAACTCGCCTGGCTTCGTCATAGACGCAAAGAGCCGCTCATACAGACACCAATACTCCAATATCTATTTCACTAGACTCGCAATGCTGAAAAAACCCGTCCTGGAACGTGCAAACGCGAGGTGGAAAGACCTCGATGGCAGGTGGCTCGCGTCATAGCACAACCCACACACTCACGAAACTCGTCAGGAGGCCCTGTGTACGTCGCAAGAGTCCTCGACGTCGTCAAGTCCCAGCTCTGTTGGATACTGGGCACGGTCTACATAGACATGCCACTCAAGCCAAATGTCCTTGAAGATCTGGGCCGAGATGTGAGTGCTCAATCCAACTCGAGTCGCCACATCGCTCAGCGCATCCAAGCACTCCCTACCTCCTCCGCAATTCAGAGATAAGTTTTATTCAGACCAAGATAGCATCATGCTTGAGGACGAGTCTGGGCGTATCAAACTTGTAGGACAGAAGCTCGCTTCAACGCATCTCGTCACTGGCGTTATTATTGCCGCCCTTGGTATGGAAACGCCAGGCGGACAATTCGAAGTCGTCGACACATGCTTCGCCGACCTTGCCCCATTTGCACAACAGATCAATACCATGGACGTGGATAGGCAGGTCTGTTTATAGACAATCTTCGTCGCCCTCTCAACGTATTGATGTGTAGCAGCACCGCTAAACCGGACGAGTACCTGGCCGTCCTATCTGGTCTGTCCATCGGAACAGATTCCCACGTCGACGCCCAAATCCAGATGTTGGTGGAGTACCTATCCGGAGAAGTGGGCGGCCACGAGGACCAGACAATCGCATCACAAATCACGCGTTTGATCATAGCAGGAAACTCGCTCTTGTCGGTTGCTGACATCGAGAATGGCCCTGAAGACGACGAAAAGAAGCCAGTAAGTCACCACCATCAAACAACGCGCGTGCCTGATAGTCTAGAAAACAGAAAAAATTGAGCGCAGTGACACCGTCGGATCTCTCGCCACATCCTAGTTTGACACTCTCTACCCATCTGTACGATCTCGCATCGGCTCTTCCCGTGCATATCTTGCCGGGCCCAGATGACCCCTCAGGGGCGATTCTGCCCCAGCAACCTTTTCCACGCGCCATGTTCAGCGGAGCAATAAGTTTTGAAACGTTCCATCGTGATACAAATCCTGTTTGGCTCCGGCTTCAATGTGGCACAGACCCTGAACAACCGTCATCCCAAGGATCCAGTTCGCCGACTGTCGGGAGGCCTCCTGTGACTCGAAGCGTGCTGGTGACGTCTGGTCAACCCGTGATTGACATGTTCAAATATCTCCCCACACCCCCCTTCACCCCCCTGTCCATTGCGGAGTTAACACTCCAGTGGCGACATATCGCCCCAACTGCACCAGACACATTGTGGTGTCATCCTTACTCCGACCGAGATCCGTTCATTCTCTATGAAACACCAGACATATACATCATAGGAGGCATGTCCGAATTTGCCACGACACTAGCTGGTCCGGAGCAAGATAGAAAGGGGAAGAAATCCAGGCAATGTCGAATCGTCTTGTTACCGAGCTTTGCCGAGACAGGCATGCTGGCATTAGTCAATATGCGCACATTGGACGTGCGCTGCGTGAATTTTGGGGTCAAGGGCATGAGTGCGGGCGGGGGACAAGCGAGACTACCGGAAGAGGATGCCATGCAAGAGGGCTAGATGCATGCATGCATGTCGGTCCCACGTCCGTTGCATTGTGTACAGTTCACCCCGCGTTAAATGTTTGGACTAGTCGCGACGGGCATTGGAAGCATACCCACAGAAACCATTCGGTTGGAATTGGTAGAGTTACGTCTGTCTTGCCCATAATGACGCACTGTTTCTGTTGGAATATGTTCAAATTGAGAGCGGTGACGGCGTCTGTCTGTCGACTTGTGTATTGTGGGGCCTCGCTGTTTTTAGTTGGACCAATCAAGGTCAAATCGCTCAAAAGTAATTCCCCACATACTGTCATCTTTGTTTCATCGAGAAGCATCGGGGGGGCTACAGTGGTGATATGCTATCGCACCTCGTA
Organism: Xanthoconium stramineum; assembly: GCA_038090315.1. Classification (NCBI taxonomy): domain Eukaryota; kingdom Fungi; phylum Basidiomycota; class Agaricomycetes; order Boletales; family Boletaceae; genus Xanthoconium; species Xanthoconium stramineum. The sequence goes on along the minus strand of JBBPMO010000286.1, from coordinate 22,146 downwards.
AGCTAAAATTCCCATAGTAAAACGGCCCCAAGCTTGGTTGCAACCCTCGAAATAAACGAACCGCTGACAGAGAAATAGCGCTGAATCGCAGTCATGACTGTCGGTCACATTGATAGGCTTAGTCTGTTCGGGAATTTCCCCGTTGCCTGTTCGAAATGTTGTTCTATCTCTCCTCCATGTTATATTGTCACATGTGTACATCATCAAGTGATTTTCCTTTTCGTAGAGGCTAAACTTGGTTTGTAGAGAACAAGAGTCCTTCGTTCTCTGGCATGATTCCCTGATCCGTGATTCGCGGTGAACTTGTGCGAGAGTGATACAATATCTACTGCATGCTGCAAAATGAGACATCCGATAGATAACAGAATAATCTATATGACGTTTATGCACTGAAAATAAAACTTTTCATAACTATTATTGTTCGTGAAAGGGAGGCTGCGTACGAATCGGTAGGCACCGAAAGCACGTACATTGGTTGAAGTGAAGCACCATCCATGAAGACGGCGAGGACGGATGGAGATCAGGCAAAAGCGAAAAACCGCCTGTTAACAAGATGACGGGCACCTAGCACGAAAAAGAGGCCAGCCAGCGATACCGAGCCAGCATAGTACATGACAGGTCGATACGCTGCTTGGCCTGCGTTACCTCCCCCATAGGACTGGAGAATCCAGCCAGCTACAGGTGCGCCCTACCAGTGACGGTCGTTAGACGGTGTATCGACACGTCACACAAAACGTACCATTATGTATCCGACCGACCAAGAAGTGACCATCATCGCAAACGCGACCCTATATATCGGGTTGTAGACGTGCGCCACGACGGTCGGCATGGTGGCAAAGAATCCGCCATTTCCGATGCCGTTGATGAAAACGAACACCACGAACGGGGCAAGAGACTTGGACTCTGGCCAAATTACAATCATGCTAAAGGCGCTCAGAATGATAGCAGCACATAGGCTGTTCAGAGGGCCGATAACATCACATAAATGGCCCAATCCAACGCGGCCGAGGGAGGAAGCAATATTGAACAAGGCGAGAAGCACCGAGCCCAAGCTGCCGGAGATGTTGAGTGACGAAGCATACATCGGTATGAAGAAAGGGGGGACAAGTAAAGGGAATGTTGCGATGGCAGAGCCGAGGTATAACAGCACAAATTTGGGATCCTTGAATAATGACCTGAAAAGAAAGTTAACTTGAGAACATTTGATTGAGGAGGGGGAAGTAATACCAGTCAAGCGTAGCACCCACATGGGTGTAGCGTTCCTTTAGTAACATCGCCGCCGGCACAGTCACGAGGAGGGTGACGAACCCCATTATTCTAAATGTCCACAGGATGCCGAGTCTGTCGATTAGGAGTTGCATGACGATGCTTTGGACACAACCACCGATACCACCACCCGCAAAGACCAAGCCATTGGCGAGGCCACGTCTTCTCTTGAACCATTGCGATGGAAGTGTTCCACAAGCCTGGTGACGATATGATTTGAGGAGGTGAAACAAGGGAAATAAACACCAACCAGGAAACATAAGCTGTTCCCCATACCAACTATGATCCCGTTAGTGAAGAAGAGTCCACCGATGTTTTTTGCACTGAAGCCATTGAGGACTTGACCGAGCCCGAGGAGAAAACACCCCAATACGGCAGCATTTCGAGTACCGAGAAAGCAAAGTAGCCACGAGTTGGGCACTGCGCCAAGTGCGACCCAAGATACGGCTACGGAACCAACAAAGGCGAGCGTGGCATCTTGTGCATATTTTTGGTTTGCGAGGCCGGCTTGCAAAATGCCCCATGAGTAAAACCCACCAACGTAGAATGCCCTGTGACGGAGTCAGTATGTATCAAAGCGGGGGAAAAGCCCGTACGTGATGAGACTGCAAGCAGAGACGACTACCCAGCCATAACCCCCATCAGGCACGTCGTCAATGGGCAGAGCAGATACAGGTGGTTCGTGTTGAAGGGATGGTTCACTCTTGAGTTCACTGTGATGTACAGACAGAGTGGGTGAGTCTGGAGGGGGTTGTTGGACTGGAGATTTCATTGAGAGAGGAATGGGAGGGGATGCACTTGATGCACAGCATCATTCAAGGATTAAATAGCGCTGGGTAAATATTGCTCCAACAGGTGTTAGATTCCCTCGATAAGGGGGAGGGAAAGCGTATGGATGTGTACCGCAGGAATCGGGTTGTGTCATCAACAGTCGATGATCAGTCAGGTGGATGCACAGTAGAGCCAAGCACAGAGAACATGTATTGGTGGAGCACCTGAACGGGCTGGAGCGACCGCTGTGATGGTCGGGGGAGATCTTAGCCCGCGTGCGTGTGTACTGTGGCATGAATACTCACATGTTGGCGAGACCGGCGGACAATGTCATCGGACATTGCGTACGTCACTGTTGACCGGACCGGACTTTAAACTCAAAAGGCGAAAATATGAAACTTTCATTTATGCAGACACTGACCTGAAACATCGACACGTCAGATCAGATCAGTGCGAGAAATTCGATGATCACATCTTCGCAGAGCTTTGCAAGAATTTAGGCTAGTGATGAGTCTAGTCTGCAGCAAGAATTCGTTGATAGGTTTCTTCAAACAATTTCGGGTTGTAGACACCACAGCCTCAGTCACGGTGGTACCACGGTCAATATTGACCACATTCCGGCCTCATCGCGGCGAGCGCATGTTTCCTGACTCGTTGGCTAGCGCTCAGGCACCCGCCCTGACCATATCCCCAACAGCGTACAGCTCAACCGCTTGCGTTAACTCCAGCGGTGTTTCAGCCTATCGGACTATGCACTGGCAATTCGGATTCTCACTTACCTGCTGCCATCATCCGCGTACCATGGACCGCGAGGTCATCACGACGTTCGCCGACGTGCCCCGTTGGAAGCCTGCCCAAGTGCAACTATCTTCAATTGCACCTATCGACACGCTTTTTCTCGTCGGTACCCAATTATTTCAGTTTGAAACGTACACACTTGGCTCGTTGCAGCACACCAGCAAACAGTTATATGCCTAACGACAGACTCCGGACCAGTTAACATCCGGGGTTAACCTTTTCGAAGTGTTTCAGAACGTGAGCAAGATGCGGTAGATGATCATTCGAACCACAGATGATATTTATAAGCAGGTATCGTAGATCATGGAATGATGGCGCAGGTTTGCTCTTCAATGCCTCATGGCGCAGTGGACAAGATGGGAACGTCAGTATTTTTCGGATATGACTAAAAGAATTTCAGATGTATGCATAGAAGGGACGGCATGAAACTTACTAAGGGTGACGAGAGACGTCCAACCAGTGAACGGATGGCTGGAAAAAAAGGTAAGCACCTGCCAAAAAATACATGAGAGTTCATACCTTCTTCTACCCTCACCCGTCAGCGCATCGTACTGTTCCCAGACATACCCAGTTCGCTCGTATTCCTGGTTATGGTGTCAGCAGATGGAAATGAGGATAGACAACTACAATATACCTTGAAAACATTCTCCACAATGTTCCTCCGCAGCTCTGTATAAATTTCCCGGGCGTACTCGCGGTGGGGACCCTCAACGGCTGCATAAGTCTGTCCGTTCAACCTGTCAGTCACGGCACAAATGCCCACACAACAACACTCGTACCTTGTGCAAAGAGCTCAAGATCATGTAGTTCATTTGAATCCAAATTGGACCCTTCCAATAGTTTTCGCCGTGCCCGAACTCGGGGTGTGAGGCTGAGAGACTACGAATTCCATACGGTGACCAAAGATGGTCCGGGTCACGAAGAAGGTTAAGAATAGGAAGGAGATGAGGAGAGTCGGGAGGAAGAAGCGAGAGCATAAAGGGGAATAACGAAAGGTAGCCTTTATGACATACGTGCTCGGATTCATCTAGGCATGATTAGCAAAATAAAATAGCGCAGAACAAGAGTAGCGCACCGTCCGAGTTAATGCCGACGTCGCAGTACATTTTGGCGTCTTCGTTCCAATGGAGGTCTAGTATTGTCGTCAGCACGCCTCAGAAACCCTGGATATCACAGGACCATACCATCGATGTTTTCGATAATGGCTTTCTCGATTTCCTTGAAGCTCTCTGCGTCTTCAGTCTCCCCGATAAATTCCGCCATGTCATGCATCGTTCGTGTAAAGAAACCCATCCAACTGATGAGGTCGAGATGCAGTTCACCAGCATGTGGTGGACCTCTTGGGTAGTCATCCATCCCGCTGGTGAGAATATGTGTCTCTGAACGTCCACGCCATCTGTATGCTTCGGTGCGTGAGCGCGCTTTTCGGCCATATTGTTTAATCTGCCCGCGTTGCGTGCGACGGAACCAATCATAATGACGCCTTATAGGGACATAGATTGAACGCAGGAAATCAAGACCCTCGGTATATGAGGGGTAATTGCTCTCTTTTTGGTTTGTCACAGTAAACCCAGTGAGTGGAACTTGCTCGTCGCCCATTGCAAAATCCATGCCGAGGTCTGCGGCGGAAGGACCATCGTTCTGCATGGCAAGGCGTTCAATGAAAGCAGTGACCGCCATAGTGAGCGTTGGCGGATTGGCGAATGTGGGCACTTGTGTTTGGAATTCAGGTGGAACACGACTGCGGGCTTCGTCACCCAGAATTTGTTCGCGAGCAACCCATCCATTTTCATCGATAAGATTGATCCAGTCTTTAAGAATCTCGAGACTGAGGTTATTGTCCCATTGTCCGATGTGGAGCAGATGGAAACCCTCGTCCCTTGAATGAAGTCAAGTCAATGGAGGATACCAGTGGCGAAAGGCGACGTTACCAATAGAATCCCCTTGGGAAGAAGCTACGACTAGGAGTAGCAGTGAATAGAGCCCGAGGTTCGGTGAACCTTGCTCCTTCTTGACTGTCCTGTGTTCCATCTCCGTCATAATTAAAGTCTTCTTCTTCGTCCCACTCAAATGTAAAGCCTTTGTCGACAATCGAATTCCCATAGAAATAACCGATTCCTCCGAGTAAGTTGGAAGTGATCGCTTTGCTAAAGGATTCGAAAGTTTCGTAGTCGGACACAGCGAACGAGTCAGGAGTAGGAAAACAACTTTCGAAATGTTCATTAAACGATGCCACCAGTGCAGGAATACCAAGATCGATTGTAGCAGCTGCCAGAGCGCTGATATCAGCATGCGAAGGCATGTCATTCATAGCACTTACAGTCTAGTTCCTTGTGGGAACTTTCGCTATCAAAGAAGACGTCAAACTGGAATTCGCCGTCGAACAACTTTTGCACTGCAAAAAGGTTGCTCGTTGTGACTGTCTCATCTGGTAACTGGAGGATGAACGATGCATCAGGCATGTAGTCTGCCTGACGATACTGCTCTGCTATAGGCCCTGCATGCTTCACAACACTTTGCATGATGAGATCTGTGGCAGGACGGCATGTGTCAAGAGATGACCTCCATGAACGAATAATACAGACCCTTCGCAGTCCAGATTTGTCCTGGATTAGCCCGCAAACCCACGAAGTGAGTTTTCCCTAGCCTCTGTGCAAATGTTTCTGAATCAGGACCCGAAGTAACAGCTTGGTTATCAACACCTGAGCAAAACATAAATTCGACGAAAGGTATTTGTTTTGAGGAGCATACCATCTATGATACGGATGGTGAAGTCGTTGAGGTCGGGCGTAGTACCAGAAAACTCTATAGGACCATCAATCCCCTGGAAATTGTGAGCATGCATGCTGAGCTGTGCAGTAACTGCACGTACATTCTCATTTTCATCGGTGATCAGATCTATACCACCGAGACCCTCAAGCCCCAAATAGAAAATTGTAGAAATTCTAGAGGGGTATTCTAACTTCGGCATTACTGGGCTGTGCGCAAATGTGAACTCTCCGACATACGCACCTGGCAGGATGGGTTTTCCTTTGATGCGAGCAGCCCAACTGCCTCCATGCTCGCCACCCGGGACTTTGAGAAACTCGGTCGTTATTTCAACATTGTTAAGGCTGTCCTTGAGAACCTGTACGCCGCCTTGGCGAGAGTCGAACGTCGTCCACGTGTAACTATCAAGTCCGTCACGTTGATCACATGTATGGCGTGCCTCTGGGGTATGTCAGCCATAATACACTGAATATGCAACAACATGTGGCGTACTCCCGAATGACTGGTAATCTTGTGTCCCGAACCAAATGAGCCCTGTTAACAAGGACTGCGGTAGCCTTGGGCGAACACCAAAGTATAAGCCTGGGCGGTAGGTACCCCAGAGCAGCTCTTCAGTGGCATTCTGTGGTAGTGAAAATATCTGGGATGGCAGTAAGAACAGAAGCAGCCAAAATAGCTGCATCATCGCGTAGTACGTGGATCCACAAACAAATGTGACGGAGTACTTGAACTAATCACGTGACGGTAGTACACTTGGTGCATTGCTTTATTGCTTTGCCTTTATTGTGCCTGACACTGCCTATGGTGCGCAGAATTCTTCGGCATTCTGATTGTGTCGTGCTGGCATGCCAACCCACTTAATATCACAGCTTCAAATTGTGGCGCGTCCAGGGCACTGGAACTGCATTTCTCCGCACCTCCTGTGAAATTCTCCTGCGGTTGGCGTATAAGACTCGACTACTGACGGGCATCGATTGTCTGACAAGGCTATGTATGTATGTACAATGGCGGGGGCGCCGCTAGTTATACTTAGCGACGTCAAACTTAGAAGCAACCTTATAGTCATGTGGTAGTCGCAAGCCATCATATATAAACCTAACTTCACCGCAACAAGGCCCATCAAATCTTCCGAACCTCTCAACCTCATTGTAATGGACACACTCAGCCTCGTGGATGGTTCTACGGTTGTTGGCGGACCTGCGTCCGTTGCCAATCGCAAAGACCTCATAAGGGAACGTAACGATGACTTCCCCGCCAAGTCATACCCGCCAATCATCAATGGAGTACTCAAGGCTGCGACTGTCGGAAACGAGTTCTCCAGAGTAGACTTTGCGCTCGAGGACAGACCATTTTTCTTGCCAATTGGTAAAGAAGGCGTAACTGCTGCGTTACAGAAGCTCGACATGCAACTCCAACAAGTCCGTGGCACTTTCAAGCACGTTGTTCACCATTGCTGATCCATGTCACTTTTCAGACCGGAAGAAATAGTTTGTTATCCAAGAAGGTCAGTCAGTACTCTCGGGTTCCGCAGTTCTGATTTCTGATTGTGGCACGTTCCCCAGCATCCCGTCTCGTGGATTGGTCGTGAGGTCCCTCCGGGGAACCTCGGCCTAATCAACCACGGAGGTCTTCCCAAGATCCTGACACGCCCAGGTCGTTATCCAGGCTTTCCTCTTCGCAACTGGTGGGCACGGGAGTGGTGTGGGACCCAGGGACGTAAGTGTCTAGGTCTGTTTGTTGGTATCAGCCATGTGATCTAGGAGTACGGGACTTCAGTGTCAGATACCGCCATTGAATTCAAGGGTTTGACTGTAGTTCAGGTTTCACAGAACCAGGTGAGGTCTCTGCGTTTGAAAAACCTGACCCTTATACTGATCCTGTTGTAGGCTGCCGTAGTGTCTGATCCACAGGCTAGTTCACCCTATAATCCAGCTCGTGCCCGCGAACTCATACATACGGCAACTATAGAACCGCATTTTTGTCGTTAAGAATTCGGGTTTTGTCGCGTATGCGATTGAGGGTACATATGACGTACTGGCGATAGTTGATCAGACACACTTGCCAACAGCCATTAAGGATCATGTGACAGGTGTCACCCTAGGATGGTGAGTTGGCGGTGTTCAGGCTTTCCGCGGGATCTAATTGCAACGAAGGTCACACGAGGTCAAGATGAGGAGCCGCATTGGCACGGGGAGGGATCAGGAATACATTGTCGCGCTCTTGTCTGTGATCTTCGAGCTACGAGTTCCGTTCTCTCACTAACACAGATGTTTTTTTCATTCAGCCTAAATATTCCTGCAAATAACTGTGCCATTCTCCAGCGTGGAGACGACCTTGAGTTACTCGCCGCTGGACAGCATTACATTACAAATCCGAACGTTACATTACGAGGTCTATACACTCTTGGAGAAAACCAGCTCGAGATGCCGACGAAAGACATGTAAGCATCGCATGCATAGAGCCTGATCGATACCTCAATGATGTTGTACAGTTTCACCAGGGATCAGGTTCCTGTCGGTCTGCGAATCTACCTTAAATGGTGAATGTTTTTCGCTCCTTAACTCCTTCAATAACTCATTTCCCGCAGGCAGTTGGTTGAACCGCTCAAGGTGAATTTTGATTGTGTTCTCGCTGATGCGTTGATCATTAAGTAGGCTAAAGCTTACAACTCACGGGTACTCCACACCATACGATGCGCTTCGCGACAAGACCCAATCAATTTTAACACAAATTGTTGCACATCGTACGTGATACATATGTTTTCGCACCACAATGCCTAACTGGATATCAAATAGTCGACTATAGTTCGATGGTCAAACAACGTTCGCTCGGACCGGACAACCTTGACGATGGAACAGACCCCTCATCTGCTTTCCTTGATGCCCTCCGGACTCGTGCAATGGATGAGATGCACGAAGCTGCACTAGAGTACGGAATTGTGCTGAAAGACCTCGGTGGGTTGATCAACTTCACCACATTCGAGATCTCATGCAGTTATCAACAGCGGTTATTGACAGACAGTTCAAGGGCGAGATCGCGTCGACCATGGATAAGCTTACCACCAGGGCGCTTCAGGCGCAAGTGGAAGCCGCTGTAAGTCACCCTCGCGCTCCTCTTCGCTTTGTTAACTTCATCGCTGTTACAGAACGTCGACAGGGAGAACTCGAACAAAGTGAAGCAGGAAGAGGGTGCGCTGTCGGTTGCACGCATCAAGGCGAAGGCACGCAATGTATGTGTCCAGGGATTTCTGCTGTGGAATGACGACTCTGACACAACGCGACCTAAGACACAAGCAGATTCCGAGGCTTATAGCATCATCGCAGCCGCGAAAGCCCAAGCCGAACGCACGAAGATCGAAGCGCTTGCACAAGCCGAAGCTATCCGCCTCACCGCCGAAGCAGAGGCAGAAGCTATCCGAATCAAAGCAGCGGCAGACACTGCCGTTGTAGACCAGTTCGCGCGAGAAATGGGAGTTAGACGAGTCGAGGTCTCACGCATCCAGGCCTTCGGTAACAGAACGGTCTTTGCACCTTCTGATGGACCTGGGAATCAGCTGGGCAGTGCAATGGCAATGGGCATGGCTGCAGCAATGGGGAGCGATGCAAGAAAGTGATCGTCGTTTTCAGTGGTCGGAAGGGTGAATTTGCTATAATATTTATTACTCTCTCAATTTCTCGATATTCACTTAGTATGTGTAATGGATGCCCTCGTTGTCTCTCTCTGTCTATGCAGGATGAGCTACTGTTCATTGTAATCGCAGAACTCTGTTCTGCAGGCGTACAGCAAGCCAAGTAGACCTTTCCTAGTTTGTTTCCCTTTTCAGGGGTGTCTTGTGCCCCAACACGCATGAGTCACACCGCAGTCACATGTCACGGGAGGCCAGGAGGCTCTGAAAGCCCCTTCGGGTTACTGTGCTACTCCCATCCTCAACGTTGACTACGACCCGCTTTTACTCCCACTTTCCATCAGTTTATCCCGCTACGTTACTTAGTGACTCAATCAACCACAATGAGGTCGAAATTCAAGGATGAGCACCCCTTTGGTATGCCATGTTCCTGTCTCGCATTCCACTTGCTCACCGAAGTGGCGACTCACAGAGAAGCGCAAGCAGGAAGCAGAGCGCATCCGACAGAAGTATCCTGATCGTATCCCAGTCAGTATTCGTCGCTTGTGCACACATGGATTCTCAATAATACGTGAAACTTAAGGTTATCTGCGAGAAGGCAGACCGGACGGATATCCCAACGATCGACAAGAAGAAGTATCTTGTGCCCTCAGTAGGCGTGCTTTCATTGTGCACTGAGTGCGATGAATGTCTGATTGTTGTCTACTTCACAGGATCTGACTGTTGGTCAATTCGTCTATGTCATCCGGAAGCGCATCAAGCTTGCGCCAGAGAAAGCCATATTCATCTTTGTCGATGAGGTTCTTCCGCCGACCGCTGCCCTTATGAGCGCCATTTACGAGGAGCACAAGTGCGCTCTTCTGCATTGTATGATTTGCTGTGGATCTGATAGCAATGTCTCACAGGGACGAAGACAACTTCCTCTACGTCAGCTATTCGGGAGAGAATACGTTCGGAGAGGATGGATGGATTGAGCTATGAACATTTTTGGGACGCTATGATCTGTCGTTGAATGGAAGCCTCGATTTGATAGACCACTATTGGGCAACAAGCGTACCAGAAATCCCTCGTTCCTCGCTTACCGCTTATTCCATCCTACATACCCTCCCATCGCTCGCTCGCTTGCCCCTGTATTCTACTTTCTGCTACTTGTTCTTTCTTCCTGCCTTCCCTTCTCCTTCTGAATAACAAGCAATGTGGTTCGTATATAGTTGATTCTATCGTCTGAGTGTGTTTGCCGCTATACTCAAGCGCCTGAGTTTCAACCTCCGGCGAGGTTTCATGTATGATCTATTTACTCTGCTCGAGCATTTTCTCCTAGTCCCACGCTATGCTATTCGACCTGCAGGATCGTCCTCAACCTTCAAGCTTCACCCTTCAAAGATCAAAGACCCATGGCCATTTGCGCAGCGCTGCAGCCGCAGCAGTTTATGTGGCTGTGCGCATGCTCCTGAGCCGCAGTTTGCCCTTAAAATGCTCAACAAATCACCCAATGCCTTATGTAGACCAACTCGGCCACACTACCGATTGATCGGTAGCGTGGCCGAGTTGGTCTAAGGCGTTGGATTTAAGATATTTGAATCCCAATGGGCGAAAGTCCGCGCGAGTTCGAACCTCGCCGCTACCAGGACTTATTTTTTCTCTTCTTGTTAAGCGACGAGTGCCTGTGATTGGATTCGTTCTCTCATTATACAATACAATTGGCCGGGGCGCGTAAGAAATACACAAGCATTTCATCTCTTGCTTGCCGAACCCCCATGCAAGACTTCTTGGGCGCCAGCTACGACTGGCCGTACTGTGCTTGAAGTTTGTACAAATGGTATCACGATGAGTTGTGATATGAATATCTGTTTCCATGACTTCTTACCTCGGGTATGTGGTATTTAAAAAAGCTATCACCAATGATCAGCGTCGCAACAAGACTATACAATGGGAGAGCCACTCACGCCTTCGATATTGTCTGTTCCTCCGGGACGCTGTCGCACCCTGACCGGGGAGATGGCTCAACACGAGAGGCGTACCAGAAAAGACCATACTTACCTGCGCGTCGGGACGAACTCTTCTGTCCCGTCGGAAAATATATTCCCAATGCTATCCTTACCCCCTGGAATCGTGCGAACACGCCTGAGAAACCGAAAAATAGATTCAGACGCAGACGTCGTTGCGATGCCATGCATAAAGCGTGTCGGCATACTGACCGTGTGGGTTTAAAGTTGCTTGATGGGAGACCATCGACGGCATCAGAAGCGATATCCGCCGTGTTAGCGCCAGAGGACTGTTCCACGGAAGAGGACGGGGGAGCCGTGGCTAGGGCGTCATCAGGGAACTCTTCTTCGAACAATTGTTGAACGCCAGTGCTGGCCCGGGGTCGGGCAGTCGATGTAGTCCCTAGGTGAGGGGTCAAAATCCCTTGGAGACGGGTTCCCCACAGATATCCTCCCATACCTTGGGTCGTCGTATCCTCCTCGGGGTCAGAACTGGCATTCATGTTTCCAAACTGTGCATATCCTAGTGACATCATCAGCTCGAGCGTGACGATGCAAAGAGTGAGCGTACGCGGCAATTTTTGAATGTTCGTAAAGCCCGGATCGATGGTGACACCGGTGTATCTGAACTGGTGCTGAGCTTGCTGTACGCATTCGCCCAACATGACCGAGTCACTTACTTGAGGAACTCTACAAGACTGCGTTTGGTGAAGATGATTTTGGTCGTGTCCCAATCCAACATGCCTGTAGGGGTGTGTGCATATTGGATATCGGGACGCCAGGGTGGGCGTGCAGAGACCCACCGAGATGCATGGGCCAGTCCTTTTCTTTGGACATATCGATGGCCTGGGATGGCGTGAATCTAAGATCCAAAAGTAATTAACATGTGCCTTTAGATCGCTTCGAACATACGTACGTGGACGACATTAAAGCAATCTCGAGGTTAGGGTAGACGAGACACCTTGCGGCAGACGACCGTCCTAATCAAAAATGGTAAGTACCTTGCATGACAGTCCAACCCTGAACCGCACCGTGGTGCTTACCCTGAAAAAACGAACTGCTCTTGATTCAAAAGCATCCATATACATTGTCCTAAGTAGGTGTAAGTACATTCTGCAGGTAAAGACCTGCATTTGATATGTACGGCTCAGCCGGCAAATTCATATAAATATGAAAAAAAAAGTAGGGAGCATATAAAACTGGAGATCAGGACTCATCAACGTTTCAACAAAAAAAGCAAGACCAAAGCATTGGCATATATATCAGAAAGCGAGTACGTGAATAGCGTGATGAGCGATTGAAATATGTCACCTGTACGTATATAATGGGGTTATCTGTTCCACAGGATAAGGATGGGACTTGAGATAAAGATGTGTTTTGGTATGCAAAAAGCGAGCAATGTATGAGGGTGACGAAATCAATCCATATGAGAAAAACGGTCGCAGTTATGATAAAGAAACTGCAGCTGTCATGAATGAATAGCAGAAAACATGATATTACCGAAGAATGCTCTCCTCCCTTGAAACACGATAGTCCTCGGGATCGAAAGACAACGCATCAAAGTGTAGAGAGTCGAGCTTCATCTCAAGACTGAGATCGCTCAGACGACGTGGGGTAGACAAGTCGTCGTCACGGAAGGTGTGAAATGTTTGATGGTGTCGTGACGCGGGCTTTTGATCGTTACTTTCAAGATCAAAGAAGTCTACCTCCACGTACATATCTTCCTCCAGGGGGACATCTGGATAATCCTGTGACAATGTGGATGTAGAAATGGATGGCTTGGAGCTACCGCTGGCAGATGAAAAAGGTGCGACTGTCGCCGCGGGTGAAGATGTAGGGCCATCCGGTGACGACGAGGAAAAAGAGAAAAGGCGGTGGAGCTCTCGGACAGAGATCTTTGTGTTGGCGGTCTTCTTCGTTGAATGAATCGGGAATACTGGTCTATTCGGCGTGTCATCGGTCGTGAGAGTATTTGGGGCCTCGTTGAGAGACGAATTCGTGTTGTTGTACCTGGGATGTGGAAGTGATGACGGATTCGCGGGCGGGTGTGTTTCAACGGTTGCTGCCGACGGTGGTACGCAGACAGTGAATAGTGAATCTATTCGTGAAGGCTTCGCAGGCTGAAAAATTTGCGAAAGCGATCGCAAACTGCCCCGCGAGAGAGATCCCTTCTTGGGAGGGGCGGAGGCAGACTGATGCTCTGTCTTGTCCTGCTGCGAACGGATCTGCTCCTGCACCCCCTTGAAGATCCCGGGCATGCCTTCATTCGAGGTCCAGAGCTCCTTCACATGGGCCCTGTGCGAGGCCTTGCCAACATTCTTGATCGACCGCAGGGCTCTGGTCGCTCGCGCCTTGAGCGTCTTGGTACGTTTAGCATTTATGTTCTCCAGGTCCGTGGGATTCTCTCTGCCACGCTTAACCTTGACCACCTCGATGATATCCGAATCCTCCCGCGCATCCCTCTGCCTTGCCTGGAATGGTTTGTTTTCGATGATCTGTACAGCCTCTGGACGCTGTTTCTTCTCGAGCTTCTTCGACGTGGGAGCCCTCGGTCTTGGGTGATGAACAGAAGCACGTCGAATGATGGGGACGGGAATGAGCACGTCATTCTCGAGCGGTTGAAAAAGGTAGGGAACGTCGAAGAAATGAATGTCGGGAGCTGAGGGGACGTCGATGTCATCATTATTTTCTGGCTGTTCGTCGGCATCGAAGCAGCACCAAGGTGGATTTTCCTGCTGTTCTTCCTCTGGAGGAATCACAAAAACGTGCGGCATCCGCAAATTAGACGGCGGGGCCGATGGTCTTGTCGATTGAGACGTGGAGGTGGTCGAGTCCGCGATAACAGGAGCCATGATGTGCGCAGCAGCGGTGGTGAAGATAAAGAACGACTTGAAAGATGTCGAGCTTGAGAATGAGAAAACGGTGTTTACGCAGAGCACTGCTCACCGAAACGAACAACCAAACAACCACGACGACGACAAGAAAAGGAGAGCCAGCCACTGGTTGAACCGTGCTAAGATGCTTTCCTTTTATGGATATTCGATCAATGTATTCCTCACGTGATGCTCGCACGCCAGAGCGCTCAGTCTCAGCAAGTAGACTTGAGATTCCCTGTCCATGGCTAGGAACATGCAAATCACATTCCTGGGGACATCCAGTGGAGGAGGACCTTCGATTTCACGCAACTGCTCAAGCCTTGGTACGTCCAACCATTTCATGGCACGTCCCTGATCATAGGAGCGTTTCAGTCGCGAATGTCGTCGGAGACGGGTCATTGTGGAGTATGCGACATGCACATTTTGCGCGTCCCTTGATTCATCTCCGTTATAGTGGTCGACTGTGCAGAAGGCACTACCCGTCAGTTCCACATGCAACCTCGTGGCAGTGGCGAAGAGACCCTTCGAGCACAGAGAGTCTCTAAACTCTTTGTGACGCACATGCACGGTAAGAACCGTCGCTTTCCATACCGTCGCGACGTGGTTCACGCGTGCTGCAGCTGATCATGTCATGGGCATTGTACCTTTTTTACGTCACATCCTCTTCCCGCCAACCATCGTGGATGGCTCGGAGGCACTCCCTTCCGCAAAACCGGTGCGTCTTGCTTACCTTGGGAAGCTAATGCGTCTCATGAATTATTTTCATCGAGCCGCCTCGCATCGATATCTATGGTCCAGCTGGCCTACGCACCTTTGTTCGCTCTATCCTCGCGATGACCCTCACCAAGACCGCTGACACGTATGCGGTACATGAGCTTCTTACGCCTCGATGTCCACGGACGCCTTGCGACGCCAAATACCTTCATGCCAGTGAATGTCCAGGTCTGGATTTTTTGTGCGACGAGCAAGGCTTCTGGCAAGCATTCGTTGTAGCCCGTGGACATCTCGGAGATATCGTGGTTGATGCCGGCCCTATATCCCATCGAGGTTAGTTTCTCTCTGGAGTTTGGTATCCGAATCAGGTCTATTACCACAGCTCAGTAACGATCACATGGCATTGAATCTAGATCCGTGTATTGGGTACATCATCAGAGAGCCAAATTTCCCTAGCCGAAAGCTTGCGATTCTTGGGGATACTTATGACGCCTCGACTATCGAGCCCCTCCTGAGGTTTCCTCCACCCTCGCTCCTGGTACACGAAGCCACGGACGCCTGTATACCTACTTCAGTGGATCCACAAGCCCGCAGGAAGGATGATGAGGTCCGCAAAAAGGTGTTAGCAAGGGGACATTCAACGCCGGTGATGGCGGGAGAGTTTGCAAAGCGTGTAGGTGCTAAACGACTGGTGCTGAATCATATCGGGGGCCGGTGGGTAGTCCAGCTTTGCCTGCAGAGACAGATAACGGGACTGTTTACGGACAGATTTCCTGCCCCGCGGCAGTTGAAGAAAGGGCATGATGTCCGGTTTGCTGTGATCGACGAGATCTCTCGGCAGGCAAGTGAGGCATGGGGTATGGGATATGCCCAAGTTGCATTTGATTTTATGAGAGTCGGCATACCGGCAACCTCAACCCCTGCGATGGCAGTGGAAGAAGTGGTGACGATTGCGGAGGGGAGCGCTAGTGTCAACGCAAGTTTAATTGGAGACGAGACCACTGAGAGCAATGGGGGTGACGCCCAGCAGCAAAGAGGGAGGCGAAGGCAAAGGCGGGGGTGGCAGATGCGGGGTAACTACAGTGGGAAGAGGACAAAGACGGAGTAGTGATTGTAGACATTTCATGGTTCATTAGTGGCAGACTCCAGAAATACAGGAGGCTGAGGGGAACAAGATAGCGGCGATGGTGTGGCAAGGGTCGTCGGCGTCGTGAGCAACGGTGGGAGCGAGGTATTTGTACATCTTTGGGTCACAGGACTGTACGGTGCGCTCCTGCCAAGGGTCCTTGTTCTGCCTCGTGCACTTCTTCTCCTCCCCCCACTCGCTCTCCCCCTCCTCCTCAGATGGCCTCCAACGCTCCAATAAACGGCGTTAAATTGTCACGTGAGTATTTTTAAAATCCTCCCTCTCCTCCTCCTCCCTCCCTCTTCCCTGCTCCCCCCTCATCCATATATGGTTTACCTGCCCTCTACTTTCCGTCGTCTCCCACTTGTTGTCTTCTCTCTCCATCTCCTTCCATCTCCCACCCCACATCAATGCAATCGGACCCTCACCTCCTCGTAAATCAATTAGCCATCGACGACCCCCACCGGATCGTCAAAGTCATCGCTTCAGATGGAAGGTCCGGCGAGCAACGCGAGCTCGCCTACACAAATTGCAAAGTCATCGGAAACGGCTCCTTTGGTGTCGTGTTCCAAGCAAAACTTCTTGCAGACTCGTCAAAAGGCAATGAAGAAATCGCTATCAAGAAAGTCCTCCAAGACAAGCGCTTCAAGGTGCTTCTTCTGATCGATCTATTCCCTTCCTTTTTTCAAACCCCCTCCCCTTGCCTTGGTACGTGTCATGCTGACTGCGATGATTTTACTGCACAGAACCGCGAACTACAAATTATGAGGCTCGTCTCTCATCCAAATGTCGTCGACCTCAAAGCCTTTTTCTATTCCAATGGGGACAAGGTCGGTTCACAATGATGTACTTGGGCCGCCTGTTCACCACCATTTTAGAAGGACGAAGTTTATCTCAACCTCGTGCTCGAATATGTACCTGAGACCGTGTATCGCGCAAGTCGCCACTATTCCAAACTCAAACAGCCCATGCCTGCCCTACAAATCAAACTGTACATGTATCAACTCTTGCGCTCCCTCGCTTACATACACTCGGTTGGCATCTGCCATCGTGACATCAAACCTCAGAACCTGCTCTTGAACCCTGCCACCGGGGTTCTTAAGCTGTGCGACTTTGGCTCAGCAAAGATTCTCGTCGCGGGCGAGCCCAACGTCAGTTACATTTGCTCGCGGTACTACCGCGCACCCGAGCTGATTTTCGGAGCTACAAACTACACCACAAACATCGGTGAGTTCTGACAAAAACCCACGTGGTGCGCTTGATGTATTGCCTGAACAGACATATGGTCGACGGGTTGCGTCATGGCGGAGCTGATGTTGGGCCAGCCACTCTTCCCCGGTGAGAGCGGTATCGATCAGTTGGTGGAGATCATCAAGGTCCTTGGCACACCCTCCCGAGAACAGATCAAGACGATGAACCCTAATTACATGGAGCACAAGTTTCCGCAGATCAAGCCCCATCCGTTCAACAAGGTCGGTAGAATCGTGTGCTAGTACCCAATGTTACTGATGGCATATTACAGGTCTTTCGACCACGCACTGCACCTGAAGCGATAGACTTGGTTGCAAAGCTGCTTGAATATACGCCTGGGGCGCGGTTAAGCGCAGTGGAAGCAATGGTGCACCCCTTCTTTGACGAGTTACGTGGCGAGGGTGCACGGATGCCTAACCAGAAGGAATTCCCACCTTTGTTCAACTTTACGCGAGAGGGTGAGTGAGATACGTGGCAGGAAGGGGCGGATGGCTGATGATTGGGCGTGCAGAGCTCTCAGTGCGGCCGGAGCTCAACCGACAGCTCGTACCGCCACACTGCATACCTGAACTGCGCTCCCGGGGCATCGACCTGGACACGTTCGAGCCGATACCGTTGGAGCAGCTGAGGATCACGCTGGATTGATGATCCCGTAGCAGAAAGGAATGGGTGTGCGTCTATCTGATTTGTGGGTATAGTATGATATCGAATTGCGAGCGACTCGCGCTGTATTAGTATTAGCCATCTTGAGTTGACGTGGCTGTGTTATGGCGTGACCGAATTGTGCGCGATTGTATGGAAAGTCGACATTTGATGCACACGACGTCGAGCGATCCGCCTTCTTCTACTCGCTCGACGATGCCGGCGATGACGAGCAAGGGTTCACACGAGTGCGACACTCTCCCGGCACCTCGTTTCGCTTCCTTTCCTTCCTTCACCCTCCCACCCACCTCTCCTCCCTCCTCGGTCAACCTCCCAAAGATGCCGTTCTTCCCACAATCGTCTTCTCAGCCTCCTCGCAAGCTCTGCGTCCGACACCAGCGCATCGCTGACGAGGGCACCAACGTCAAACTCCAACAGGTCTGTTTTTCATCACGTCATCCAGCCGCCACTGATCCCCAATAGGCCCTCGACGCCCTCCCAGAGGAGGAACGACAGGTCGTCAATTCCATATGGTCCAACTTTTCCTCTTCCTCCCACCCAAGGAGAGAGCTTATCCTCCAGGGTATACTCACTATGTGCTGCTTCTCCCAACTCTCCCTCCTCACAGAGCAACTCGGCCACCTCATCAGAATCGACCCCTTCATTGTTCTCCCTCGCGAAGTCTCCCTCAAGATTCTTGCCCACCTCGACGCGACGTCCCTCTGTCGCGCGGCCCAGGTCTCCAAGCATTGGCGCAGCCTTGCTGACGATGACATCCTCTGGCGCGAGATCTGCGAGCAGCATATTGGGCAAAAGTGCCTCGGGTGTGGGTGGGGCTTGCCCATTCTGGAACGTCGGCGCCCAACTCGTCCCGGTTCGGTGTCTCCTTTAATACCGTCTTCTCCTCCTCCCTCTTCAAAGCGGGACTTGGACACCGCGGAGTCCCATCTCGGTAGACCTTTGAAGCGTCAGAGATCCAATGGCCATCCCCATTCCCGCAATCAGTCGACAGCATCGTCCCCAACATCCCCATCTCCCACATCGCCCCTCCAGCCTCCCGATCTCCTTAGCCTTTGTGCAGGCACGCAGCCAGATACGATGACCCGTCCCTGGAAAGATGTATACAGCGAGCGCCTTACCGTTGAGCGTAACTGGCGCCGTGGTCGGTGTCTCGTCCGCACCTTGCGAGGTCACACAGACGGCGTCCTGTGTCTTCAATTCAGTGAAACGCTTCAGCACCCATCCTTCCCCATTCTCATCACGGGTTCCTATGACCGCACTGTACGCGTTTGGAACCTTGAAAGCGGCATGGAGGTCCGTTGTCTCAGAGGTCATACGAGGGCTATCAGGGCACTCCAATTTGACGAGGCAAAGCTGATCACGGGAAGTCTGGATCACACAATACGCATTTGGAATTGGCGCAAGGGAGAATGCATCCGCACACTAGAGGGGCACACCGACGGTGTTGTGTGTCTCCATTTTGACGCGAACATCCTGGCCAGCGGCAGCGCCGACTCGACTGTCAAGGTTTGGAACTCTTATACTGGGGAGGCGTTTACTCTTCGCGGACATCACGATTGGGTTAATGCTGTAAGGCTGTGGGATGCCCACGAGGGTGCAAGCTCGCCTCCCGATCCTTGTCGATCAGCGCTCAACATCGATACGGGCAAGATGCTTTTTTCTGCTTCCGATGACGGGACGATACGGCTTTGGGATCTGGCGAAACGAACATGCGTGCGTCAATTCACTGGGCATGTTGGTCAGGTCCAGAGCCTACGGATTCTCGATGTGGAGGACGAGTCTGATGAATGTGATGACATGCGTGGATCAAGCGCCCCACACGTGTCGGAGAATCCGTCAGATGTCGTCCAGCTCTGCGAGGGTTCGAATCCTACCGACATCTGCACCGTCATCACGTATGATGCGAGGAAGTCAAGCGAGAGTACGGAGGATAAACGGAACGCAAATCGCAACAACTCAACGACCAGTGCGCTTGCTAAGAAACCTGTTCTGATATCGGGGAGCCTGGACAACACGATCAGGGTATGGGACATCGAGACGGGCAAGGCTACGCGGACGTTGTTCGGACATATCGAGGGCGTGTGGGCGGTGGCATGTGATAAACTTAGGCTTGTCAGCGGCAGCCACGATCGTACGATCAAGGTGAGTCCCTGAACCCCGTTCCCGTTGATTGGTGTACCGAACACTAATTGATTACTAGGTGTGGAACCGTGAAGAGGGCAGGTGCACAGCCACGCTATTCGGCCATCGCGGTGCGGTGACTTGCATCGGTCTCGGAGAAGATAAGGTGGTGTCAGGGAGTGATGACGGCGATGTTCGAATCTGGTGCTTCAGTGATCATGAATGAATGCTGGGCCGGACGCTTTGATTCGCAGGGTCCGCCCGTTGCATACGCTTTGATTTTGGCGTTTGCCGCGCATACCTGTAATATATCACTCATTATTCGTGCCTGGCTTTAACTTCAGGCAAGACCACTCGATGAATGTGCAGTGACAGACGATTTACTTTGTTTTACTCCGTCACCTTCCACGAGGGCAACTCCACAGTGGCGCGTGGCCCTAGTGCATCCCTTTGTCCTGGTGGTCCACACAAGCCACCATTGTCCACCACATTGTGAACCGATCAACAGCGCGAGTATATAATGCGTCTGACTAGCTGAAAGCCGCAAGCTATCCCATCACACAAGTACCAACGCTCCTACCTGTGCATTCCGTTCGTTCCTATTCCCCTCTGGCACAATAATTGTTTGGTCGTCTGCGACACCATGGCCTTCCCTTTCGCTCTTTCGCGCATGATCCTTCTCCGTAAGTTGACCGTGTTTCAGTCCAATCGTTTGCTGACTGTTCCAGTCTTCATTGTTGTTACCAACGTCATCTCGTCTGTACTTTCCGTGTTCGCTTTTCATGAAAGAACTGGAGGGGGTAAGTTTCAACGTCGAGACACATACATGCCAGAAAATATGACACAACATACGCGCATAGGCTTCCAGATCTTGGTCCTCTGTTTCGGCGTCCTTAGTCTCTTAACCGTGATCGGCTGGTGAGTGGTCTACCCCTAACATGCGCTCGCACCTGCTCAGTACTCTGTGATCAACTAGTCTCTGTCACCAATTCGCGAGCGGAAACGAAGAAACGACCAACACGAGAAACTTGGGTATGTTTGGCACCTGTGGGCTGCTTGGCACAGGTATGTGCTCGTCATACGTCTACCCGCGTCGCTCGGTGCTGATCCTAATCCCTACCTAGCTCTCGCCGTATCGCTGACGGTCCATGCACGACAAGACGGTGGCACGGGCATATGCAACGATTTCGCGCATGCGGTGAACCCCTGTGTTCATGCAGGCATGCAGATCGGCATGGCGTACGTCGCCTCCCTTTTAGGTGAGTCGGCGCACACTCATTTTTGTGGCCGGGCCGAATCCAAGTTGACTGTTGATCTTGTGTTGCGCGCTAGCCCTGGTCGGCTTCATCATTTCGTGGATCGACAAGTTTCCCGGCGCCGTCAAGGTGACGCCGCGGTACCCAATTACCAAGGCGCCCAGCTCGCATTTCGCGGCTTACGGCCATGACCTGGACGAGAGCTATACGCATCCACCTGTGAAGGCGTCATCCAGATCACTAAACAACTCAGAGTGGAGTGACGTGCCTTTAAATTGTTAAGTTTGATACTTGCTCGTGTATTTTCGAATGTAGGCACTCTGGGACTGGTTCCTAGAGGTGAGCTTCGTAATGTGTAGGATGGCAATATTCATGTAGCACTCGTTTAGTCTTTTCACAGTGTCGTTTCCAATATTTGTATCGTCTTCTAAGTTCTGTCCAGTGTGACATGATCCATCCGATGCCTCGAAGTTTTCGCCAAGGTGGGTAGGCAGCTGGAGTGCTGACCCTCCGCCCGCTCTTGCATGCGACGCGGTCATTAGACCGTCTGACCTGTGACGTTGAACTCGGCCACTCAACTTGGATTGGTCACGCTGCCTGAAGGCCTGAAGCTTGAAGGCTCGTCACATCGTCCAGGGTGTTCAGTGACCACGTTAATGCGATATTTCTGCACTGTGCAGGAAGGAGCGGTCATGAAACAGCCCAGAAAAGCTACGACCCGGAGTTGGTGACCGGCGATAGGTAAGTTATATTAGGAAGAACTTTACTGAGGTCGTGATATTCAAATCACATATACATACTCGTAAATGCCGCCTGCCGGCGGCGGAAACCTTGCTTGTAGATGGGGAGAGGCTTGCATTCACGAACGGAGAACACAACTGTCCATTGGTTCAAATAGGTATATGATACACAACACAATTGCTAT